>JARVGV010000630.1:8100903-8112033 GCA_031762435.1 Hypsolebias longignatus | reverse complement strand
TTACTAGAGTACATTTTTGACTGTTTATTTGTACTTTTACTTAAGTACAGTGTTTGAGTACTTTCTCCACCACTGCTGATCTTTGCCTGATTTTGTCTTCTTTTTCACGCAAATTCAAATCACTTTTTTAACATGTGCTCAAGTGCCTGAAAGACTTTACGGGGAGGGACAGTAGACCAGCAATGCAGCTCCCACACTGAGCTACAGCTGGCATCACAGCCAGGAGTCTTGAAACACATCAGGTATCCCAGCATGTATGCAACATGTTTAGAGTTACTAACCCCTTTAGTAACATCTGGGAACTAAACCTTGCAAAGAGAAAACTATAGCATGGCTTTGGTCTTAACTTCAAAATGAAATCATCTTGATTAGTTAAGTGTAAACATGACTTTGTGAAGTAAAGAGGTTTTCCCAAAAATATGTTATGCATGGATAAAGTGATGCAAAAATACACTTTTTGAGCTCTTCTTTTAAGCAAAAGTGGAAACAATTTATACTGATTGACACATTAAAAGAGTTGGCAGTGTTTTGTCAAAGGAACAAATAGGCACATTAGGTAACTGGGTCCAACGGTGTACCTGGATAGAAGGTCATAACAGCAGGTCCATAAATCATCTCAGTAAGGTTGGCCTGACACAGATCCCCATGATTTATCCCCAGCTTGAGAGACCAACCACAAGAGGTCAGGTCTATGTAGTCCGCACCCAAGTTCAAATTGTTTAGTGTGTTCACTTGTACCAGCTAAACATAGGTATGAGTGTGTCCTTAAACACATTTAACAGTCCAAATGCACAAATCTATATTTTACACACACACAAAAAAAAAAAAAAAACCCTACTCAAAGGTCATTAGTTGGAGATTTTTTTTCCTTGTTTCTTTTTAACAAAGACAAACTGCCTAAAAATCCTGAGTAGTAGAGTTATCCACCGTTTTAGGCTGGTGCTAGTTGATTTAAATAAGTGCTACATCATTGCAGATGACGTGTTATGAGTGACTATCCAGTGATTGTCAATGTTTTAAACAAATATCTCAAATAATCTTTTTTCACTCAAACTGTGTGTTGGGGGTGATTCTTATCAACAACCACCCCTAATTTTAGTTCAACCATCCATCCATTCATCCATGACTTTTACCCTCTACTTCCTTTTCAAGTTGCAAGATTCATTGGTGCCCATGTCCAACTATTACTGTGCAAGAGGCAAGGCACACTCTGGACAGGTCTCCAGTCCATCACAGGGCCACCTGGACAGGTCTCCAGTCCTTCACAGGGCAACCTGGACAGGTCTCCAGTTCTTCATAGGGATATGTGGAGGCAAACGAGATGAACAACCATTCACACTCTCACTCAAACTTAACGACAACCTAACATGCATGCTTTTAGTCTGTGGGAGGAAACCAGAACACTTGGAGAAAACCCACGCATGCACAAAGAGAACATGCAAACTCTACCCACAAAGGTCTCAGGCCAGGATTTGAGTCTACGAACTTCTCGCTGAGAGGCAGCAACTATACCAACTGAGCCACCATGCTGCAAATTTTGGTTCAGCATCTGTAAAACTGGCTGAGCTATATCCATGTTTGTATTTGCTAACATCATTTAGCTTTGTTAGCTATCTTGAATCAGGCTTACTTCAAAAGTTACTAAATTGTATATGTATGCCTATTTGTTACTTTGTGAGAGTTTCATTAATATCCATCAACTGGTTTGTTAGACATTTTTGGTAACATATAAAACGCACTCTCTCACACAGGTAATTTTACAGGCAAAACAGGTAAAATTACATTATTGCCCACTGCCATGAAAGTCTGGCCAGACAGTGATTAAAGTGATATACAATTTTGCCCTGTCACACAGTCATGAGCACCAGTGACCCCGTGACCCAATAAGTAAAAAGGAGGTGCAGCAACAGAGGAACGCGGCGATTACTATGAACAACAGGGGAATCCAGAGTCGTGGTCCATAAGAAGAAGCAGGGGTCAAGCATGGAGAGTCAAAGGTCCTTAAACAAATTCAGAGGGTGGTCCGAAATCCAGAATCTGAGGGGCAGAAATAATAGTCATTATCAAGATCAGATCAAGATCGGAGCTGTGACCGCAAGATTGTCTGTGCTTGTTGCAGTGATAACCCTCAAACCTGGTGGTGGACACTGGCGATGAGGGATGCTATCAGGCTGAAGAAGGTCTTATCGGGCCTTTTTGGCCTGTGGGACCCCGGAAGCAGCTGATGGGTACTGGCAGTCCAAGCAGCATGCAGCTCGGGTGGTCGCTGAGGCAAAAACTCGGGTGTGGGAGGAGTTCGGAGAGGTCATGAAGAATGACTTCCGTATGGCTTTGGAGCAATTCTGGTCCACCATCCGGCATCTCAGGGGAGGAAAGCGGTATGCCACCAACACTATAGTGGAGGTTGTGTGCTACTGACCTCAACTCAGGATGTCGTGGGTCGGTGGGCAGAATATTTTGAAGACCTCCTCAAGCCCAACAGCACATCTTCAACTGATGAAGCGGAGCCTGGGGACTTTGGGTTGTGCTCTCCAATCTCTGGTGCTGAGGTCACCGAGGTGGTTAAAAAGCTCCTCAGTAGCAGGGCCCAAGGGGTGGATGAGATTCGCCCGGAGTTCCTTAAGGCTCTTGATGTTGTGGGGTTGTGTTGGCTTACACGACTCTGCAATATTACGTGGACATCGGGTGCAGTTCACCTGGATTGGCAGACTGTGGTGGTGGTGGTCCCCCTATTCAAAACAGGGGACCACAGAGTATGTTCCAACTACAAGGGGATCATGCTCTTAAGCCTCCCTGATAAGGTCTATTCAGGGGTTCTGGAGAGGAGGGATCCGTCAGATAGTCGAACCTCAGATTCAAGAGGAGTAGTGCAGTTTTTGTCCTGGTTGTGGAACACTGGACCAGCTCTACATCCTCAGCAGGATCCTGGAGGTTGCTTTGGAGTTTGCCCAACCAGTCTACATGTGCTTTGTGAACTTGGAGAATACATTTGATCGCATCCCTTGGGGAGACCTGTGGGGGTTATTCTGCGTCCTCTCACAGAAAATTTCGAATAACAGAGATGCCATTTCCTGCAATTTGGGGTATTTTAACAGGTTGTTATACATCAACATTTTTCTACATTTGTAAACAATAAAATTACTATTTTGGAGAAAAACAGTTGGCTATGTGTGAGCAGCTTCAATTCTGTCAGGTGTCCTAAACCCCTCTCCTCCCTCCCCCCACTTCACGGTTCTAAACTGAACCCTTCTCCGCTGAATTTGTTGCTCCTGCTCCAGTTCTCGTGGCACCATTTGAAGCACCTGAAGGCTTCAGTTCTCTGTCGTAACCAGTCCATCCATCCATCCATCCATTTTTATTAATGTAAATGGACTGTCTTTTTGACATTTTGATCACTGTTATTTTGACAAATTAGTGCCATTGTTTTGAAATGTGACATATAATGTGCATTAACACATCAAACATGTCTCTCTTTGTGTTTTTAGTTTTTTTTTTTTTTTAACAGTAAGCTGTTTTTATTAATTATGTCTGCAATGTAGCAGGAGTTCAAACACCTGCTGATGTGTGTGCTATGTAGAGCTGTCTAGAGTTGCATATTTATGCACTGAGGAGAACCTCAGTGCATAAATGAGACCATCCCTCCATCCTCACCCCCCCCTGCCTAGAGGCTCCTCTCTTCCTCCTCAAAGGAGCTCAGCACGTGCTGCGGCTGAAACATCCACAGACTGGGTCTGCCTGGCTAACAGCAACGTCTCCTCTCCTTGTATTCTTAATAAATAATAAAAAAAAGTGTGATGACTTTGGGATTTTAGGGGGCGGAGTTGGCAGATCCTATGAGCGTTGCCGGAATAGAGCGGGTCAAAATGAGAGTGTTCCTGGATCTTGTTCTGGCAGGATCCGGCTCAAATTAACCACTGAGCGGAAGAGAATTGATGGATGGATGGATGATGGATGGCTGGATGGATCAAGATCAGAAGGGCCAAGCACAAACAGATGGGAAGCTGGCAAAAAGGTACTCCAGATGACGGGCATGGGGTCAAGACTAGAGATACAGATTAGATCAGTGATAAAGCGCTGGACATCTTGTACAACAATGGGTTTGATAATCTGGCAGGGAGCTTGGGTGACAAGAGCTCTTAAACAGCGGGGAACAGGTGCAGGGCACAAGTGCTAATTGAGGTGCGGGTGCAGAGTGGGTGTGGCAGAGCGACAGAGGAAGAAAACATGACATGGAAACAACAGAAAACATGACATCAGTAATCTATGCCTATAGCAGCATAACTAAGGGCTAGCTCAGGAAACCCAAACCAACACTAACTATAGGATTTATCAAAAAGGAAAGACTTGAGCCTGATCTTAAATCTTAAATCTGGGCAATGTGTCAGCCTCACGGACAGAAATTGGAAGTTGGTTCCACAAAAGTGGAGCCTGATAACTGGAAGATCTACCTCACATTCTGCTTTTGAAAACTCTAGGGACCACAAGTAAACCTGCAGTCTGACAGTGAAGTGCTCTGTTAGGAAAATATGGAACAATAAGATCTGTATGATGGAGCTAGGTCGTTGAGAGCTTTTTTTTATGTTAGAAGTAAGATTTTGAATTCTGAATTTGACAGGAAGCCAGTGGAGAGAAGCTCAAACTGGAGAGATATAATCTCTCCTACTAACTCCAGTTAAGACTCTGGCAGCAGCATTTTGGATTAACTGAAGGTATTTTAAACATGTTTTTGGACACCCAGATAATAAACAATTGCAATAGTCCAGTCTAGACGTGACAAAAAGACTATCTAAAGTCAGTGTGGTGGTAAATTCTATCAGCTTTTTGTTATAGCTCATTTTTCTACTTTTCACTTTGACTTTAAAGCAGCCCACCAGTTCAAATGTACAAATATTTAATAAATGGGTTTCCCATCAGTCCACCAACTGTCAGTGGACATGAGTATTGTGCGACTGCTGTTATCCAGAAAATATAACTAAAAAATTAGTTTTGTGCTGGCATTTTAGGATTTACATAATCTGTTCATGTACATGCAAGGTATGCAAATGTAGATATACAGTAATTTAAAAATATACCATATGGTAATATATGTTGAAAAGCCATCTTTTATTTCCTGCACTTAATGCAGCAGAGGCTTGTTAGTTGACTGGACAGTTTGGTTACCCACTTTATTCAACTGAACTCTTAGAACCAGTTTCTGGAGAAGAAGCACAGTCATTAACTGCACACTAGCGTTTAAAGCAATAAAGAAGTGTAAGAATACAAAGGATGTGTAATTTAATAATCTACCTTTTCTAGATTTGTGTCCTTATGGAGAAACACAGTAAATGCATTTATAAACCTACAGAGAGATGTTTTATAATAATGCATATAATGGGCCATCGTGGGGAAACTAAATTTGTGCTCAAGGTGTCAACTATTGTTGCTGGTCTTATCTGTATTTCGTCTTTTAAGTTTAATTATTTGTTTTTCTTATTTCTAATGCAGAAAGCTCATTCATCTTGGTTAGTAAAACACATTAGCAAAGCTTGCCCATGTCATAGTCAATGTTTTTCTGTTATTTATTTATTTAGTTCCTTGAGTTTATCTTTAGTCTTGTTTCATTCATGGTTTGTTTTATTTTGTCTTTTGGGTAATTGCTTGTTTTCCTGTCAGTTTATATCTTTATTTGTGTTTTTGTATTTAAATCTCATATTTATTTACTATTCTTGTACAGGTCAGGTAATGCTTCAAAGTGCTCCTTGTGCCATTTCTCATTTATCCTCAATCAGCTTCCTCAGTGTTTTTCAGTTAGTCTGCCACTCTCACCTGTTCCCAATCAACAATCAGCCCTGGTGTTTCTGTTTTCCATTTACTTACCTCTGCTCTTTTTATTCAGTCTCTCTTCTACCATTCATCAGTTATGCATTGTTGGTTCTTCACCTCAAAGTTTGTGTTTCATGTCATTCATTCATTCATCCTTTATATATTCATGCTTTCCCAGATATCATCTGAGTATGTTTATTATAGTTTTTGCTGCCATGATAGCGTTTTAATTTTACATTGGTTAAAAAAAAAAAAAAAAAAAACTTTCAAGCTCCTCTCATCAGTCTGCACACTTTCAATTGTCCACAAACCCAACAGCCTATACTCCTCTTCCCTACAGATGTCCATACACACCCTACACAAGCGTGCTCCTTTACCATTAATAGTTTTATAGTTTTCATCATAATTTATCTGTTTACACCTTTGTGCTGTTTGAAATTATTTTCCTTGTTAGTCACGTTTTTATTTGGTTTCATGTGCTTAAAGCACTTTTTGTTACTAATCTATGGAAGGTTCTTTATAAATAAAGTTTGATTGATCTAAGTAATGCACATGGATAAAACAGGTTGCAGATACTCTCTTTTCAAATTCAATTAAAAAACACTATTAATCCCAGAGGGAAACTAAATAAGGTGACCCTGAAGTTTAAACCACAACTATAAATTAAGAAAACACTACAACATTTGAAAAAAAAAAAAAAAAATGCATTGGCATTTGATAAAATACAACTACAGATTGAAAAACACAACAATTGGAAAAAATGCAATTACATTTGAAGAAACACAGTTACAATAAGCGAAACCGGAAGAGGTGGGAAAGGTGGGAGTTGGAACCAGTGGGAAACATAAGACATTGCTTATTGGATGATGAGGTATTAGAAAATCCCACCTTTCTCACCTCTTCCGGTTTCGCTTAATGTAATTGCACTTTTTCAAATGTTGTTGTGTTTTTAATTTGTAGCTGTGGTTTAAACTTCAGAGTCACTGTACTTTTCAGCCCCAAAGCGACATGTACAGTAGATGTGCAGCGCATGGACAGTACACCCATTGATAATTCAACTCATAGGCTTAGACTGCTGGAGGACAAACTGACCACATTTCTTCACCCTGCTGCTGTCTTTACTTACTCTACTCTACCTGTTTGTATTCGTATTTTGTGTTTGTATTTTCTATCTTTACTTATTTTTTCCTCCTATAGAAAGTACATCTGAATCTGCCATTCTGTGTCCATTTGTTTCTACTTCCTGTTCCTCTCAACCCCAGCCGATTGAAGCAGATGGTCGTTCATCCTGAGCCTGGTTCTGCTGGAGGTTTCTTCCTGTTTAAAGGGAGTTTTTTATTTCCACTGTCTCCTTTGTGCTTGTTCAGGATGGGCGACTGTGACAAAGTGAAGATCCAACACAATCTGCTGCTTCCTTAGGTAGAGGACTTTTACTAATTGGCTTTTATAATGTACATGAATGTTTCTGTTCAGTGCCCTGAGACAACTTCTGCTGTGTCTTGGTGCTTTATAAATAAACTGAAGTGAATTGAAATTACATCATTTCATTATAGCCAATAAAGCCATGGATTGTTTATCATTCTATTTTTACTTAAGTTAAATTATTTAGCAATTTATTATTAGGGGAGCATGGTAGCTCACTTGGTTGAGCTTTTTCCACTCAGCGCTAAGGTCACCAGTTCAAATCCCGGCCCAGGACCTTTCTGGGTGGATTTTCCATGTTCTCTCTGTGCATGTGTGGGTTTTCTCCAGGTCCAGTTTCCTCCCACTGACCATAAACATGCATGTTAGGCTGATTGGTGACTCTAAATTGTCTCTAGGTGAGAGAGGTAGAGTGAATGGTGTCTTGTTTGTCACTATGTGTCCCTGTGATGGACTGGAGACCTGTCCAGGGTGTCCCTCACCTCTTGCACAGTGACTGCTGGACATGGCCACCAGTGACCCTCATGACCCAAAAAGGAAGAAGCATTTAAAGATAATGGAAGGATGGAATTAATTATTAGTGTTATTATTATTCAGGGTTCTTCTCAGGGCCTTTTGTGCACCTTGAAGGTGATGACAGTTCACCACTAGTAAACCATTTCTCTCTCGTGGTTATGAAAGGTCTGCTTTTGAATAGAAAACACACCTTAGTCTTTTAATTAATAAATATTACTGCACAAATTACACAAATAAATGAGAATCCAGGAGCAATCGTATTATTCATTTATAAATCCTGATGATTTATAGTAGAACAATTGTGTCAAAATAAAACATTGTCATGAAGCACCTGTTGCACTGCACAACGTGCACATGGACATGAGAAGAGATGAGTAAGATGATATTATTACAAATGTATTACTCGTTTTCCACGATTTCGCATCAGATGCAAATAATTATGCATGTGCATTCAGGCGTGATCAAGCTGCTAAAACAAAACATTTGCATAATTTGTGGAGACATCCGTTTGGTTTTGTTCGTATTAACGAGACAAACCAAAATCAAATAAAGCGCAAATGAGAACACACACACACAGTGTGCAAAACAAAGACAAACCCCCTGCAGACATGGACAACAAGCACACAGAAAAGAATAAATCAGAGCTCCAGCCAGGCGCATGAGGTGTATTTTACACTCAAGGAGTGGCCTACTCTGCGCAGCACCGGGGATCATTAATCTCATGGAGACAAGCACTCTGGCCCGGGGCTGGCACAGGTAGACCAGAGCAGGCTGGGCTCTGGGCCGCAAGCTTACAACACTAATGGTCTCATCGTGTTATCACTTGTCAGGTAGTACAGAACTACTGTTGTTGACCTAGATGGAGGCACACATCAGCCAAAGACCACAGGGCTGCGTAGAAGGATAGCAGCCATATTTGAGTTTTATCTTTGGCCTAGAGTGACGCTGGTTGAATCTGCACAAAGAGATAAGACTGCAAAGGCAGAGGTTGTGGTTGGGAAAAATATGTAACCTGAGCGAGCCCTGTTAGGTTGATTATTCAAAAGAAGTCACATTAATAAGCTTTTCAGCATTATTCATTTGAAAATGTTATTTCTGTTTTTTACATTATTGATGTACACGAGCAGTAAGTGCTCTGATTCCCTTCCAAAACTGCCCCCATTCTCCCATCACATTGGGGAGACTCAGACGTCTGTCTTTTCCAAGTGATGATCAGTGGAGACCAGAATCATTGATTTGTAATGCTGTCTTGATCTGTAACTTCAGTTAAAAGCACTTCCATTCAAAGAGCATAAACTTTACTGCCTTTAAGAAGTTCTGCTCTGAAGAGACGGCACATTCTCGTGGTTAGCTTGTAGCAGCTGAAAGCTAATTGTACAAACACTAAAATTAGGAATGCACAACTAAATGAAGAAACTGATTTTAATCAACAAAGAGTTTAAATGTGCCAGTGTAAGAAACGAGGATGCTGCTTATATGGAATGCAGAAAAAAAAAAACTAACCCAGCCTTATGTTTTTGGACAATGTTATAATTTATGATAATATTAGGAGAATATGACTGATTTAAATAAAATTACATTATTTCATGTTATTTTCTGTTGATTAGAAAACATGATTGCAGCCATTTCTTGACGCACTCAAAATGTATGGGTAAATTAAGACTAAAGCTGCATAAATACAATTTAGTGGGATTGCTAATTGACCTGATGTCATTACAAAGATCTAAGCTTCCCAGCATTTTAATTAGGTGCTGCCTATAAGACAGCTACCAGTTATTATAGCTCTTTCAACTGTAATATTAATATCACAGTAATGCGGCCCAAATTGCAATGTGTCCCCCACAAATGTTATATCAAAATGACCGGCTTGGCACCATGATGTGTGCTGTTACTTTTATTGGCATTTCTAGTTACCTTTGTTATGTAATTTACAAATAAATAACAGCTATTTTAAAAGACATTGAGCTGAAATTTGGTATTGCCTCACATGCAAACTGTTCAGCCCTATACAATCAGTGCGAGAGTTTGGTTCGCATTGCTGGTAGTAACTCCGAGTGGGAGTTGGACTCTGCCAGGGATGCCTGTTGTCACTGATTCTGTTCATAAATTTATGAACAGAATTTCTCTTTGCAGCCAGAGGGCGAAGATATTCTGGTTTGGCCACCTCAGGATTCACTCTGTTCTTTGCAGATGATGTGGTCCTGTTGGCCTCATCATGTCACGATCTTCAGCTCTCACTGTCACAGTTCACAGCAGAGTGTGAAGCGGCTGGAATGAGAATCAGCACCTCCAAATCTGAGACCATGGTCAGTCAGAAAAGGGTGGACTCTTTGGGCTGACGGTGCGGTTCTGCCTCAAGTGGAGGAGTTCAATTATCTTGGGGTTTTGTTCACGAGTGAGGGAATAATGGAGCATGAGATTGACAGAAGGCTTGATGCAATCTGCAGTATTGTGGACTCAGTACCGGTTCATTGTGGTGAAGATGGAGCTGTAAGGCAAAGCTCTTTGTTTACTGGTCAGTCTACGTTCCTACCCTCACCTATGGGCTCTGGGTAGTGACAGAAAGAATAAGATCATGGATATAGGCAGTTGAAATGAGTTTTCTCTGCAGGGTAGCTGGACTCTTAGAGATAGGGTGAGAAGTTCTGTTATCTGGGAGAGACTCAGAGTAGAACTGTTGCCTTCATCAAGAGGAGCCATTGAGGTGGATCGGTATCTGGTAAGGATACTCCCTGGGTGCCTCCCTAGGGAGGTGCTTCGGCCATGTCCAACTGGGAGGAGACCTCGGGGAAGACCCAGGACACGCTGGAGAGACTATGTCTCTCAGTTGACCTGGGAACGCCTTGGAGTTCTCCCAGAAGAGCTGGGAGAGGTGGCTGTGGAAAGTGATGTCTGGGCCTCCCTGGTCAAGCTGCTGTCCCTGTGACCTGACTTCAGAACAACCGGAAAATGAATGATGGATGGATGAATTGATTTATTTGGTGTGTTGGTGGCTGAGAGCAATGCCCAATGAATCCTGAATTCAAATAAAACATTCAAAATGGCCACCAAAGCTAAATTTAAATGGATTTAACTCAGCTATCTTTACACATAGAGCTGACATTTGGTGTGGTTACAGCTGACAATGCTCCCCATCAAATACTAAATCCAAATCAAAAATGCAATATGACCACCACAGCTTATTAAAAAATACTATAACTCAATTTTTTTGGCCACATTGAGCTGGAATTTGGTATTGTGATAGCAGAGAGCAAACTCCAACACATAGTACTGTCAAATCAAAATTTTAAAATGGCTGCCACATGGCAGTCCCCATCAAAGTTTCTCCAGGAACTCTTTTTTTTTTTTTTTTTTTTTTTAATTTTTTTTCGCAGAATGATTGAGTATTAT
>JARVGV010000630.1:7961046-7972618 GCA_031762435.1 Hypsolebias longignatus | reverse complement strand
ACAGACAGACAGACAGACAGACAGACAGACAGACAGACAGACAGACAGACAGACAGAGACAGACAGACAGACAGACACTGTGATGTCTGGCTGCACCTTGGGTTCTTCTAAGCACAGAACATGATAAAATGAGGTATTTCAGAAATCTTTTTGATACAAGCATTACACTGATTATAACGTTTACATAAAACATTCTTAGAAATGACCAAACTATTCCTTTAAATGTTTAATTCAGAACATAAACACCACTCTTTTGTTCTCTGACTTGTGTTATGATTCATTGAAGTTGCATTTAATCAAACCATAGCAGAGGACTCATTTTCACAGCAATGCCATCGGCTAAGTTACTTCCCTGAAGTAATTCTGAGTGGAATTGTGAGTAAGTAGTGGTGACAAGGTTTGTCAGTAAACATGAGGAAACATATTTTCTCAACTCCCAACATTTAATTGTAAAGGTGCTCAGATGTGATTTTCATCCCATAAATTGCTGAGGATCTGAATGTGGTGTGCTGCAGAGGAGGCTGTACAGGTTTATTTTTCAATCCACAGCATTGGAGCTGAGAATCGGGGCATGAAGCTTGTCCCCTTCTAATTCATTCCTCATCTGTTTTGACAAAAGCCCAACGTTCCAACAACAAGCTTCAGGTACAGAGAAGAAATGAAGTGAGAATAATTATTCTCATGTCTGACAGAGGGAATCTGTTTTCATCAAGCCGCCATTCCAAGGAACAGCCTCAACGACATTCCTAAAGTATGACAACTCACAACAAAAAGTGTAGTTTTATCTGTCCATCACAGCTGCACCTATTGACCCTCGCTGCAGTTGTGAAACACCAAAAATGCTCACAAACAAAAGAAGCTCACAGAGGCTGAGAAGATTCTAACCATTTACAGACATGTTTGTGGGGGATACCATCATGTTCCCAGCAGAGGTAGTTAGAGCACCATCATGGATGGAATCCATGGGGAGGCCAATATAAATCTGACAATGTTGTTTATGCATGAGCTCTCCTTGACAAAGAAGAGAATATTCAACCCTCCAGTTTCATTAAGATCGGGAGCTTCTCCAGATAAACTTGTACACATGCATCCTGTCATGAGGAAGTACCCATTACCTCATTGGGTCAACTTCCTGGTTCTATTTACTGTTGTCCTTGTAGTCCTTGTCTATATTTGGAGTTCATGTCTACATAAATCTGTCACCATCAAGAGAAAAATAAATCCCAACCTCTTTGAATAAGGGTTCAGGTTGAAATATGGTTTGACAGACCAGGGTTTAAGTCATTTCAATACTAAAAAATAAGTCAACGATATGTAGTTTACAGATGTTAGCTAGTTAGAGCCAGCAGAGCCACTAGTATTTTATGAGGTCATCTGTTAACAAGCTAAAGCTGTGGCAAAATCCGTGCAAGCAACAGAACAAACAGCTAAAAAGATGAGTCAAAATACCACTTTGACTCAAAGTCAAATAATCTCAGCCTGATTGAAATAATGTGGTGGGACCAAAAATGTATATAATATAGACCAAATGTCCCTGCCTTCTCTTGTTGGGAATTAAAGCCAACAGGATCTGGTTTATGGGAGCTGATGCTAATAGGACCATCGTCTGTGCACCAGGGTTGTAGGGCTTTCAGCTCTGCATTCTTCTCCACACACAAACAGTGTTGTATGACCTTTTTTTAATATGAAATTACTAATTATAGTTAAATATGTTTAACCAATGTGAACAAATAGCAGCAAAGTAAGAATCAAAAAGTGAATAATAATAAAAATTAAAAATTAAAACAAGATTTTTAGGGGTGAGACTTAAAACTTGTGTTGAGACCAGTCTGCAGAGAAGGATGGCCTTTTTTTTTTTTTTTTTTTTGTCTTTGTATTCTGAGTTTCTGTCAGAGGTCTAGATATATACAGTCTGTGGGTGGGACATTAAGTGAGCTGTGCAGGAACAAACGCCTGCAGAACAATGAACTAAAGCAATATTGTGAAGGAGTGGACCACACTTCTACCACAACAGTGTGAAAGACTGATAACTTCCTACAGAAAACCACTAAACTGTGCAGTATCATTGCTCAAATTGGTTCTACGAGCTGTTGAAACTTGGAGTTGCCTTAATCTTTATACACACAAATTTCCATTTTGGCCCTGTTTTTGTTTAAAAGATGCTGGGGCTGGTTGTGTGTTATGGTAAAATTGAGATGCAAGTAATTTCAGGACTAGTTAAAGACCAGATTTATTATGTCCTAAACCCTAAAATTGAAAGAGTATTATTTCTTTATGAGTTGTACAAAGGATTTTTAGAAATGCAACATCATTCTAGTTCACCATTGTCACTTTTGTTTCACAATTTAGCTCCTTGTATTAAAAAAATGTAAATGAGTCAATCAGTAGCACAGAATGTCTCAATTAAATCAGAGTTCTGGAGATGTCTGTTTCTATTTAAGATGGTTGGATCGGGGGTTGAATGCTGACAGAGGAAACAGCATCTGATGACTTTGACATGATGCTCAGTTCCTCCAGAGGCTCCATCAGTCACCTTGGTGGCAGAAAGCAGATAGAAACAGGAAGCAGGACCAGCTAGTGCAGACAAATGACAGACACAGTTGTTGGGTAATCTGACACTGTGTGAGTGGACGGCCCTTACCTCCTGCTCGTGTCCTGCCTGCAGTTACAGCTGCATCAGCTCTGTTCTCCTTCATCACCTTATGGTGATGGTTGCACTTATTGCTTAAAAATGCTGTGATTACAGTCTCATATGAATCTATTTGTCCCTCCATTAGTGGAAACTCTCAGAAGGCGTAGCAAGAAAACAAGACTGCGTAATGAGACCAGAGACCATTAAAAAGCTTGAGGCTCAGAATATGATAAATTATACACGGCTTGCAAGACATACTTAAATTCTGCTTGCTGCTCCTTGATTGGAGCCGGTACACTTAGGCTTGTAATGTATGGTTAATGGGAGGACTGGGAATATTATGAGAGAAAAGAAGGCATAAGAAAATAGGCGCTTCAAAACACATATGGGTAAAAATTTCATGCTCGTAGTAGCTTGGAGAGGTCAGTGGCTCAGGGTTCATTTATCTTGTGAAGTGCACGTCAGCTCCACTTTCCTCACTCGTGGTGGGGGTTTTGGTCAGCGTGAAGCTCACAATGTGGTCAAAGGAATAAGAAACAAATGAAGAAAAATGAGGCTCTCATGTCAAGTGTTGTCAGGTGCTTTATTGTATTGCTAGGTAAGAATTTTCGTTTGTTTTGGGCACTGTTTGAGCACCGATTCATGATAGTACAGCGTTGGCTGCACCTCCGTGGGTCTGAGTCCAATTCAATAGCTCATTACCTTCGGTGTGAATAGGTTGAATGGAGACGATGGTCAGCGTGTCTTGACGATACGCCAGGGTACATGCAATAAAAGGCCGGCGCTTCTTTCTGATATTAAGTATTGATTTGGCAAGATTGATCTAAACTGTGAACATATTAAAAGCACACTGAAGGAGAACCAGTCAAGCACACACAGTCTTAAAAATTCTATAAACAACAACGTTAAAGAGAACACAGCAATAGTCAGATCATAATCAGTGGCAGATACGTGAATGTGCTTGAGGCAAAAAAAGAAGGGATTAAAGGTTCGGAATAAAGAGAGATATGGAAGGAGGAAGCTGTAGAGGAATGAATGCTTCAGGCCCGAGAAGGTGACACTAATTGGGGTCCTGGCAGCAGATGGATTTTCATAGTTGTGCAGAGCTGTATTGTCAAAGTTTTGACAACGTTGCGGCAGATGTCAGGGTGTTTGTTTCAGTGTTAAATCTTCACTGTTCTCATGTTTCTCTTCATGTTAACAAGAAAAACAAAATGTATGAAACAAATGTGATAAAGAGGCAAAGAAGATCTGGGAGGATGTTTTGGTTGAATTTTCTTCTGGCGTTTATTCAGTCTTTGGAACGCACAGATTGATTGTCTCGTACTTTTTCTAGTACTAACAAAACATTTGTATCAGTATTCTTCTTCTTGTATTCACTTGCCACAGTTTGCATCAATGCTACCATTTTTTTATTGGATAAATATAAAAACGTCATGAAAACCTCTATAATTGAGTTCAAAAGCCACAATTTAGGTCACATTACATGCAATCAATAACACGCTTTTTCTAACCTTAAGACTGCACCAATCAATAATTTATATTGAACAACATATTGAGTTACAACACTCATTGTGAAGGCTTATTTGTAGAGAGAGTAAATTATCACTTGACTTCCTGGTACTTAATTATTTGATTTTCCCCATTGTATTGCTGCAGTTTGCGTTTACGTCACTCGTCTGCTTTAATATCAGTAAACCTAGCAGTTTAGCACAAAATGTCAAAGGGTTTACTACAAAGCAAGTTCAACACACCTGGGCTTTCTTAGTGTTAACTGGCTATACAAAATCTAAACCTCTGCTCTGAGATAATTGGTACAATAACAATGGATCTTCCATTAGATCCGCCTTTCTCTAGTTTGTGATCCTATCCATGATCCTTATAACCAAATAGAGCCTGGCAAAATAGAAAACGTAATGCAGTATTAAGACACTTGTGACCCTGCTGCACATTTAAGGTTGAATCTCACTAGGCTGTGACTTCTAGTTACTAGTTAGCAAATGGTGCTCATGAGTCGCCAGAATCTCTTGTTACATTTGCATTGGTTCTTGGTTTATGTGCACATTGCTGAGGTGCACAGCTGACTTTGAGTTGGACTCGAGTTGAACTTGAGTTTTGAAGATGTTCAGAAAGGGGTCGAGGAGCCGAGACGGGATAGAGGTAAGGCAGCTGACCTGGGACCAGAACATTACGGTTCAACTCCCAGCCATTCCCACATGGTGTCTCTGAACAAGACACCTAATCCCTAACTGCTCCCCAGGCACTCAAGACTTTTCTGTGGGCTCAATAAAGTTCTATCATCTTATCTTAATCGCTGCCCAAGCCCCACCTGGGTGTATCCGAGGTGCAATGGGTTAAATGCAGAGAACCGATTTCGTCATTGTATGGGAACATACAATGATGATAACATAGTAATTATTTAAAAAAATCCATCCATCTTTTACCCGCTTCTTCCTTTTTGGGTTTACAGGGGGTCACTGGTGCCCATGTCCAGCTATCACTGTGCAAGAGGTGGAGAACACCCTGGACAGGTCTCCAGTCCATCACAGGGACACAGAGACAAACAACCATTCAATCTTTCACTTAAGGACAATTTAGAGTTATCAATCTGCCTAAGATGCCTGTTTTTGGTTTGTGGGAGTAAACCAGAGTACTTGTAGAAAACCCCAAAAGCACGGAGAGAACATGCAAACTCCACCTAGAAAGGTCCCAGGCCATGATTTAAACCAGCGACCTTCTCGATGAGAGGCAGCAGCAACTGAGCCACCATGCTGCTCTGTGGGACACTTTTGTTCTCAAACTAGTCACAAAGCCAACAAGAGCATCTCAAAGCCATTTTGTACCCAACTGAAATTTGTCATGTGCAACACAAATCTATCAAAATCTGTTCATGGGTTTCTGCAAACTGTTTCAAATGTACCAGAGCTGTCTTTTGACACCTGCGTGGTAGCATTTCTTTAACAGAAAACATCTCAGGCAATTGTCCAGGTCTACAAACCAACACTGATGGTCAAAATAATTACTGAAAAACATTGTTTTGTTTTTTTGTTTTTTCAAAAGTGCACTTGAGCAGAGTAAATCCTAAATATGGGAGTGGATGGGTACAAATCGAGGTAGGATGGGTATGATCTGGGGAGAGGTAGACAAAAAAAATGTGTATAGACAATAATATAGGGTAACACTTTGCAAAATGTAGTAGACCATGATTTTAATCAACTTGCCACTTTGTTGCAAACACATAATTCTGTGAGACTACGAGTTTCATCTATTGTCTTACTATTTTTGTGATTCTCACCTGTTTCACACCTGATTCTCATCCTAATTATCCACAGCTGTCTTCTTCTCATCTCATTAGCAACTAGTATTTAGTTTGAGTACCTTCTGCCTAACGGGATGGTCTGATAATTCTGAGGTTGCAGTGGCGAGCCTTGCACCCAACGTTATTTGAGCATTGTCCTTCCATGGTGTCTTGTGGTCCTGCTCCACCTGCCCTCGTCCGGGCACCCTCTCTGTCTGCACTGGGACACCCCTCCAGGGGCTAAGCATGTTTTTGTTGTCCCATCAGCATTTTTGGTGTGATGTTAGCATAGATAACTAATTCCATAAATAAAAAGACCATGACAATCTTGTTACCAAATATATTCCAACAGTTGAAGTTCAGTGAAACACTTATAGTCCTCACCAAAAAAGTTTTTTTAGCAGTATTTTATGTCTTATAAAAGATACTGAATTGTGCCTTCACCATGCACCACTGCACCCAATCTGGTATTTCTTTTGAACTCCTACAGAACACACACTGGACACCAGAGAGAACATGTAAACTCCACTTCACTTGTTGGCCAGGATTTGCTCTGGCACCCTTCTCACTGAGAAGTGACAACTCTTCCAACTGAGCTGATAAAGGTCATTTTAAATCTTCACTGAATCTAACATGCATGTTTATGCCTATGGAAGAAATGGGAGTATGTGCAGAAAACACAAACATACATGAGGAGAACAGACTTCACACAAGAAGATTTGACCTGAGAATTGAACCGGTGACATTGTTGCTTTGAGTAAATGGACCAACCATCTGCACAACATAGCAGGGATTACTGGTATATAGGGGGAAAAAAAGCATGAAGAAAATTGTCAGTTGTTCACATCAATAAGTTAAAATATGCCGGCCAATTAGGTCATGACAGCTGCAGGAAAAATCCATCAAATGTGTTAGCTCTATTTCCGAAAAGCTAGTTTAGCCTGTTTGCAGAAATGTGCTAATCACTTGCATAACTTAAAAATATTTATTGGATATTATGAATTACAGTGGGCAGCATGGTGGCACAGTTTGTAGAGCTCCTGCCTCTCAGCAAGCAGGTTGCCCTGGTTCAAATCCCAGGCCAGGATCCTTTCTGGGTGGAGTTTGCATGTTCTCTCTGTGCATGCATTGGTTTTCTCCAGGTACTCCAGTTTCCTCCCACAGACCAAAAACATGCATGTTAGTCTTATTGGTAACTCTAAATTGTCCCTAGTTGTGAGTGAGAGACTGAATGGTTGTTTGTCTCTATGTGGCCCTGTGATGGACTGGAGACCTGTCCAGGGTGTACCCTGCCCCTCGCACTGTGATTGCTGGATATGGGCACCAGTGATCTCCGTGTCCCAAAAAGGAAGAAGTGGGTAAAAGATAATGGATGGGTGGATGGAAGGATGGAATTACAGCTCAAATCCAGCCACTAGGGAGCATAAGCCAGTGTATCTGTGGTTCTGGTCCCAATCTCGGGTAAATGGTGAGGGTTGTGTCAAGAAGTGCATCTGTCGTAAAACACTGTGGTTGTCAAGTGCAATACCAGCAATTACATTTTTTTATTTAATACATTCTTATAATTTGTATTATTTCTTGGGGGTGGTACCAAGTAAAATATATGTATTTTCGTGAGCAAATTTAATTTTCTAAGCATTTTAATTAATTTGCTGACAAGCGTGCCGTGCATTAATTAAAAACAGCATTTTAGTCAAAAGACAAACATATTTGGACAAACTTTTTGGTGTTTCCATCTGATTTTACTGTTCGGAGTTTCATCAGAAAAAGAGTCAGACAACAAGAGGTGCCACATATGACAATTTAAACCGAAATTCTAAAAATAAGCTGCTCCAGCGTAGGTTGTGCTCATCGTATGTTCCCGTGGTAATTTAGTCAAGTTTCAAAGACGTCACTTTAAACTTAAAATCTACAACAAAGACACAACGCTTGCCTCATAATAAAACACTTTGTTCTTCTGTAAGGTTTACATTCATGGGAAATGGCCGAAGGCAAGATGGGGAAGATATAGGGCAGCCAACCTGGGACCAGAAAGTCGTGGTTCAACTCCCATCTATTCCCACATGTAGTGGTGTCGCTCCCCGGGAGCTTACTGGTTGTCCATTGCTCCACCTGGGTGTATCTCAGGTGTGATGGGTAAAATGCAGAGAACTAATGTCGTCATTGTATGGAAACATACAATGACGACATTCTCAGACTTCCCTCCCCTTCATTTATTTTTCTCCTTCATATGTTTGAGTGTCTCTGTCTTCTCGGCGTAAACCTGTGTGCAGAGAAGCTTCTGGCACCTGTCAGTTAACTCTGCACACCTGAGCACCATCAGCTCAGTAACATGCAGTTTCTCCTTCACCAGATCATTGTCAGTGCCAGTCTGGTAACAGATACAGCCCACTACTGAATCACTGGTTTGATTTTGCCTTGCTGAGACACTGACTCGACAAGACAAAAAGAGTGTTTCTCTCTTTACAGGAAACGTCTCTTTGCTTATCTGCCTGTCGGCCACCGATCAGTCAACTGACTCAGCATTTCAGCCGGTCCTCCACCTGTCTGGCTGCGTGCAAGCATTCACTTCCAAATATTGAGAAAGATTGATCAAATTTATTACACAACTTCTAAACTTTCTTACGGAACTACTTATACGTTATTTCTTTAATTTAAAGCTTTGTTCTGTGGAGGGGCTCTTTTGTTTAACATTTAGATTTTCAGACAACAAATGCCACCTACACACATCTGTTTTTTTTTTTTAAACAGGTAGTTTCATTGAGTCACGAGGACTCATTTGCAGAAGAGACCTGTTTGGGAGCAGGTGGTGGGGGTAAGGGCCTTGCTGAAGCGTCCAGCATGGGGCAAATGAGGGTGGAGGCACCGTTTCCACCCACAATTTGATGTTATCCGTACGGGGAGCCGAACAGGTGACCTTTTGATGGCAGACCCACCTTTTCTAACCTCTGCACCTCCACTCCCCAATGAAGGCTACTTCAATGGCAATGAAGGCAATGAACTCCCACCAAGACCATAAGGCAAAACTCCACACCTAAAAGGATTAACAGTTTATTCTACAATGAATAACAATGTTCAAGGGTGGTCCTCTAGAATCATGACCAGCAAGGAGAGGGGTCAGGTAGGTATTTCTTGATGGAGGGTAATCTGAAAGAGGGATTTATTATCTTACAATCTTGGAGGCTTGGCTCATCTTGGGAGGACAGTCCAAGGAGATTCCAAGATGTGAACACGAGTGAAGCAGGCAAGTGGCTGGAGAGCAAGGAGCACGAGGAGACACTGGGATCCAGGGAGACCAGGACACCAAGGCGCTCGAGAGACAGATGTCGCACAAAGAGAAGACAATATTAGTACTATTCACTCAGGAGGAGTGATGTGTCACTCTGTGTCGAGCTTTCGAAGCATGTGTCGAGTAATTCGGGAGGATTTATATGGAGCGTGTATCGAGGCGTGTATTGATGATGCATGTAGTGATGTTTGAAGCCTCGCTACCGGGTTGTACCACGTGACCGATTCAGGAACTGGTTCGTTTGTATGCGCGACGATTCGAAATAGAGGCAGACAGAAAAATCCATCATCATCATCATCATAAATACAGATCATCATTTGCAGATCAAATTTAGACTTTATCGGATCGAAACGTTTTCATACAACAAATAAAGTCCAGTTGATTCTGTATTGAACCTTTTTTTGATTTTATCGGAGGTCCTCACAAACATGATTTATTTTTTCTTTTATTCAACTTAAAACTTGGCAAACCAGTTATGTTATTAGAATCCATCTACCAGTTTTACATTTATAGTCCACTTGATGGCGCAGTAGAGCAAATGAAGCACCATGGCGCATCGGATCATGAGTCGAGCTATTTAATGGAAAGACTCAGTGCTTCATGAAGCTTCATCTCACCATCACTGCCCAGAAGAACAACTTAGCCAGAAGCATAAATACCACAAGGCATTGATAACGCTCCAGCGGAGGGTAGAGCTCATCTGCAGCCTCATGTAGAGAGGGATCCTCGTTAGTGAGATGGCCTGCAGGTGTTGCTGATTAACGGCCATCTTGCATCTGGGAGCTACAGAAGGTTGTGGTCTCACAACATAAAGGCAACCCCACTATGAAACAAAAATATCACTACAAAAGCTACTCTAATTTTGTTTTAATCAATGTCCGATACCATTTTGCATTGAATTAGATCATTGTTTCTGTTCAACAATAAAAATAAAAAACATTCAGAAGGGTAGAGCTCGTCTAATCAGTGTGCACGAAACATACACATATACCTCAGACACCCTGATATATGGTAGTGGCTTTTTAGTAGTTTGGCGTTTTCTATCAGCCCTTATAGATGATCTGAGTAAGTACTTGGGTGTGTGTGGGGGAGCAAGGAGGATGTGTACATGCCGTCCTTGGGGAGCAGACCCAACTATGCGGGTCAGGGTGGCTGTGATCTGAATGAAGAACATTAATATTTAAACACAGGCTCCTGAGGGAAAGAGACTGTAAATGATTCATGATTTATACTGCTGGCTCTCTGCACCAAAGACTGGCACTCCGTAAAGATTCACTGATTCCTCTCTTCTTATGAGCCTGGCCCCGTCCTCCGATGCCTGCATGGAATGCATTTTATCTTCAAGAGGAATGTAGTCGTCACTTAATTTGTTTGATTAGATTTTTGTTCTCGCTGATTTCCTAACACTTGTTTCACCTGTAAACTTTCTTTCATTCAACCTTTATTTAGACAGGTTAATCCCACTCTGGGACTCATTTACAAAAACGTTTGTAATTTTCTTGAAGGTTTCTTCTTTTTCTTTTCTTTTGTCTTCGTGGCTTTTGAAATATGTTGCTAACGCAGCAGACGTCAAACGCAGAGAGAAAGACATTTTGACAGGCCAAAGTGTACAATTTTTTCTATTCTACAGAGCAGAAGTCCACCTTTGGCAGTGGACATTAATCCACAGCAGAGTGCCGCCAAGGATTTTAAACAAGAGTGAAAACTCTAAAAGTAGATAAAATGTTCATCTTTTGAGCTGGAAACACAAAAATGGCTATAACTCAGTTTTATAGGGACTGACCTAAAATTTGGTGTGCTAGTCTCTGACGCTGATCCCCAACACATTATCTGAACACAGAAAATGGAACAGGACCTTTAAGTTTCTTCCATCAATGTTTTAATGTCAGGTTTGTTGCAAACACAATTTACAAGATCTAAGCTTGACGTCTCAAATTTGCATGGGATTGTCCATATTTACATCCATTACACACTTCTTCCTTTTCAGGGCATGGGCGTCACTGGCGCCCATATCCAGTAGTCAGTGTGTGAGAGGCGAGGGACACCTGGACAGGTCTCCAGTCAATCACAGGGACACATGGAGACAAATGAGACAAACAACCATTTACTCACACCTAGGGACAATTTAGAGTTACCAATCAGCCTAACATGCATGTTTTTGTCAGCGGGATGAAACCGGAGTACTCGTAGAAATCCCACACAGCACGGAGAGAACATACAAAAAAAAAAAAAAAAAAATCTGTACTTCTCTCTTGTGATTGTCTATTGTTGATTGCTCAAGGAAAATCTATTGCTGTATTGTTAATGTTGTCATCATCCTTAGTTTGTAGCCAGGTCTCTCTTGTAAATGAGT
>JARVGV010000630.1:7935462-7945995 GCA_031762435.1 Hypsolebias longignatus | reverse complement strand
ATGGATTTTTCCAAATTATTGGACAAAATTGGACAATGCGACCTATAGAAAGGAGCGACCTATCAGGCAGCAAATACCGGTACTGTAGTTCTTTTTTTTTTTATATCTTATCATGGAAAAGCAAACATGGCCCCATTTCTAGTTTGGAAGAGCAATGTAGGCAAAGTTTAATGGAGGTGTGTAACTCTACAACTCTGCTGTCTCCTCTGGACCCAGGATTGTCATGGCTTTAAAGAACTAATACAATTGGTCATTTTTAGTCTGATTTAATTAAACAGACTATCATTCTCTCATAATTAGCCGGGACAGAGTATATTGTCTGCCCATTACTTTTATAGAGCACATTGTTTTGGGGACACCGCCAAGATGACATGTTGTCATCACTGATTAAATTGGGGTGGGGATCAGTAAGGTGTAAAAAAAAAAAGGGCTGTTTCAGATATAAACACTGACGTAATAATAACTTGGTGAGCTCAAACTGACGTACCTTGGTGTCATAACAAACTTGATGTATTTATTTTACCATTAGCCAGCAGTTTCAAATAGGATGCAGCATCAGCCACCATCTCTAGGCACATTTTAGACCATGATGCTGTCAATTACCAGCCTGCATCTTAGATGGTGTATCCCTGAGTGGTGAGATAGTGTTTAAAACTGTCTGACGTTATGACCTTGATGCTCGTATTGAAATGCTGCTTGTCCTTTTAACACATATTCCAAGACTCCGTTGTTGGTCTTGAAATATTCAACTTATAATCAGCTTTCAGAGGCCAAAAAACACCAAGCCAGTTTCACTTAAGTAATCAAAGTAAAGTCAGTGTTTGCAGCTAGTGTTCTGCACAGTAATAGGCTTAGAGCCCTTCTCCAACACCTCATAGATGATAACTTATTGATTATTCTTCTAGATCCTTCTCTAGTCTCACACTGGGTGAAATGAAGCCTCCAAATTGCATTGTATGTGTGAATTTGTTTCCCTCTTCTCTGTGTTCGTACACTGATAAAACTGTCTTGTTTTTCCCAAAGCCACAAAGGCCATAGTTAGAAATTCAGATGGCATGTTCTGCTGTGGCAACCCGCATTTGTTTTCCTGGTAAAGTTTCCTTATGCAACTTATTTGCATGTACACGTTTTATCCTGTTTCTTAACTCCCAAAAGGAAACATATACCACTGTTGTCTCTCTGAGGACTTGTTGGCCAATTAACTGGTCAACTACATCACATTTAAATTCACCTTCAAGCAAAATGTCAGGCTGTTTGAATGCTGTGTAGCCCACATTCATCAATAATACAGTTAACGTGTTTGGGTTGTTTACTTGTTACTCCCCACCTGCTATCCATAGTCGTGCTCATGCATTTAGTTTTGATAAAAATTTCTGCACACATGCACACACACAATTTATTTATTTATTTTTTCATTTGCAAACAAAAATTGTTTTAGACAAGGATTTTGGTTGTGGAATGACTAAACATTTACATCCTTTAGACCTTGTAGTTTTGAAAAGTCCTTGAACTCCAAAAACATGGAATAAATAATATGACACGGCTGATACTTTAGGATTTGAAGGTAAAAGTGCCCAGCCCTTCTCTATTATTGATCTATCGATTGATTTACCTCCAAATTATTTAGTAGATTTGACATTTCTCACTGTTTTCTACCAATGTTTAAATCATTTTAAATGCAAATGACCCCTTTGAAGATTATATTGACATCTGAGAGGCAACATTAGGAAAACTGGCCTACTTTCCCATAACTGATTATTTTGGTGCATGTGTATTTGTACATGTGAGGAGATCATTCATAATGAAACGATATAAAATGAAATCAGACCCATGTTTTTCTGTCAGACTGTACTGCTTCTCATTGAGGATTCATCAGTATGTCACACTTATTCTGCATTTATGAGTAGACAGAAATATTTTTCTCTGAAACTGAAGTCCCTCTTTGTCCATGATGAAATATTAAAAGTGTTTTGTTTTGAGTCTGTATGTTGTCCACATCCTTATCCCTCATGAGCAGAAGAACAATGGAGACAATTTATATTATTTATTTTTATCTTTCTCTGCTTAACACATCACTGATGCATAATTGATTCAAAGACTTGGGGAGCATGTGTTGGACCCAGTCGTAACCACTGATGCTACTTTAAATGATTTCATTGTGTGTTTCATTGGTTGTTTCTGAAGTGGTTTCTTAATTTTTTTTACTACTCATGAATGCAGTTGATGTTTTTCTTAGCTCATATTTTAGATCTTATTACTGTTTTTAATTTTACATGTTACTGTTGGATGTAACTGGGACCCTTTGTACATAATTCACAATAAAGAATCTCTGACTCTGACTCAGACATAAAAAGTGGGCGATCGTGCATTTGCCCATTAGAGTGGTGTAGTTTCAGATTTAAAGGCAGACAATGATGTGGGTGTCTGTGTCTGACATTTTGCATGCCTTTGACTGGAGTCAAGTCATAGTTGCATTTTAGCAAACCACAGCTGAGATACACTCAGAACAATGTGCCACTGGCAGTTATTGCATGAAAATTATGAGTTTTAGGGTTAAAGGGCTTAAAACAGTAGCAACGTGAAGACAAATACAAAATCAAATACAGTATATAATTTCACAGAGTTAACCAGAGAAAATCAACAGTATATGAAATGGTCCTTAAGAAGCTGTGGCTTTCATTTTAGGAATATATTCAGTTTTTGGAAAGTTTTACTGCTCTAAAAGCTAAATGTATGACTTTTTAAAGTTGCGTGCAGTCTACAAGAAAATTAATTTCCTTCAGCTTACTGATAAATATTGTTTAACTCTAGCATGTCTGTAGATATAATGTAGAGTTCAAGTTTGTCATTCACATCACATGTTGTACATGAGGTGAAACTAAATTATGTACTCAGGGTCCCAGTTACACCCAAAAATAGCAAAAATATAAAGTATGAAAAGAAACGTCATATAAGGATCTAAGATAGCAAAGCCAAATGCTATGCTAAAAGATCTAAGATATACTCTAAACACTAATAATGTAAAATAATATGGCATAACAACAGCAACCTGAACATGAGTCTGTGGTGAGCAGATGGATATGAATGAACACAGCATCATGATACAATCAACAGCAAGAGATCAGCAGCATGGATAATCAGCAGCCAAGATAAGTCACATATCACCAGTTAAAGTGGCATTGGTTAGGGATTTGTGAGTCTTAACAGCTTCAGGGTATAATATGTTCCTCAGTCTAGTCGATCTACACTTAATGCTCTGCAACATTCTTCCTGAGGAGAGCGGGGCAAAAAGTGAGTGTGCTGGGTGAGTGGGGTCCTTCATGATGCAGGTGGCTCTCTTCCTGCATCTGGAGGTGTAAATGTCTGTGATGGTGGGGAGACTGACTCCAACATCTTCTGTGCAGCCTTCACCACTCTCTGCAGAGCTTTTCTTTCTGCAGCTGTGCAGCCTCCATGATGATTTTCCGATGATTTTCTTTTGTCGAGGTGTACGTTGATAGGAATCTACAAGTGTGTCTCTGAATAACTCAATTGTTGTTTACTAACCAACAACAAGCTTTCAAAGCCATGACATCATCACTCAGGCTTTACCAAATTGTTTAAAGGCATATTAGTCTGTGCAAGTACATTTGTGACATTAAAGAAAGAAGTAAAACAAATAATAATTCTCTCTCATTTCTCAGGTTTTTAACAACTATAATTTTTTTGAACACTGAGGTAAAAAAAAAAACATGAAAGGCCTAATCTGATTTATTGTCAACAGTGAAAAAAACTCATATGTATCATTTTATACAATATGTGTAATCATCAGGTTTTAACTGTATATGCACTCAGCATACAAACATTAACTTCGTACCATGAACTTTGTTTAGAGTTGAGAAAACACTGACGAGCTAAACAAAAGGTTTTGTGCAAAAGAGGTTAAAATTTGGCTAATGAAATGTTTTTCCACATCAATTTATTACTTTTTTAATGTTGTTTTATAATGCTGAAAAACAATTAAAAAAAAGAGCCTTTGTTTAGTCATTAACCTAGCCTGAACAAAGACTTTGCCCTTATCTCTACACTCTGTGCTCTGAACACATATCAAAGATAATGTGGTACAAAACACTGATAACTGTTTGACAGAACATCTGGCCATTACGTTTACCCAATTCTTCCTTTGTGAATCATGGGGATCACTGGTGCCCATAACCAGAAGGATTGTGTGAGAGGTGGGGGACACCACGGACAGGTCTCGCAGTGTTGCCAGATCTTGTGATAGAAACAAGCAATCAGCTCTGTGAAAAGAAGCCCAGAATAAGCCCAACTGGCAACCCACCACATTGTGTAAAACAGGCCATTTTAAAACAAAACAAACAAAATATATATAATTTGTAGGCAATCCTGGCCAAAGAGGTTCAAAATATCCTGATGCATGCTCAATAATCCAGGTAGAAAAATCTAAAAAGTTAATTCTGGTCTTCTGGACATTCAAAAAAAACAAACTAAAACTGGATTATTGAGCATGCAACAGGATATTAATATAAGGATGTTTATTTGTCTCATGGTGACCCACCATTTTTCTTTGTGAGTGATGCTTTGTGTTTGGAGCCGGCACTCTCCGGCACCTCCTTCTATCTATAATTGATGGGCAGGGCCAGAGGACGTGTCGGAGCCACTCCGCACAGCCAGAGTGACAAGGCCACACGGGGTGGCAGGGAAACACATCGCTTCCTGAACCCATCTACATTCGACTCACACTTCACACACTCCTACACTTCTGGAATGGACAGCCACACTGCGAGATGAGGTTAAAAAATGAGAAAAGAGGGAGGGAGCAATGGGACTGGTAAAGAAATGTTTAGAAAACTACAAGTGTAAGTATTAATGTAAGCAATGCCCAGAATTGAACCACAAATCAACGTCCCTCTATAAAACCCAAAAGCAACTTGGGCCTTGCTTTTGTAATAATCTACTTGACACAGTTACAACTTTTTTGATGGAGAAAATGCGTTAGAAGTGTAAAGAGAACCAAGATGAAAAGAAATCCAGTGTGCTCGTTAGTGTCACCATGGCAACCACACACATGCCTGTCACTATTTGACAGCACATTAAGCGACTGCACAAAGACTAAAAGTTGTTTAGAAATAATTCCTAAACTAGAAAAGACGCAAATTTCATCTCTGTGTTTGTGTCTGCAATGTGTTATGCAGGAGTTTTTTTTCTTCTTCTTCATTTGGCTCCTCTCTTCTTCAGGGGTCGCCACAGCGAGCAAAGACTTGGCAGTTGTTTATACGCTGTATGGCTTTCCTGATACAACCACAGACCACCAAGCTGCCACAGCCCTCTGTGTGGAGCATAGAGCTGCCATCTCAGGCACCCAGGGGAGCAGATGGTGGGGGGTAAGGGCCTTGCTCAAGGGCCCAGTGGGTCAAATGAGTTTGGAGGCAATGTTGGGTGTTTCACTTTTTCCATCCACATTTTGATGTTGGCGGTTTTGAGAGTGGAACCGGTAACCTAGGAAATAACCCAGAAAGCAAGGACACTGGGAGGCAAATGTGAAGGTGCAGCATAAGACTTAATGGTCCCCTGCCTGAGATGCAGGAGAGCTCAGCATTTAAAGGGGAGATGTCAAGCACCCCAAATATGGATCAAAGGTCAGTTTGTCATGGAGAACAGTTCCCAGATATTTATATTGATGCACCACCTCAACAGCTTCACTGTTAATGACCACAGGAGGGGCAAGTGAAGAGTCTTTACGAAAATCAATGACCATCTCTTTTGTCTTGGAAACATTAAAAGCAGTATCTCATAATAAGCACTGGATCAGGAATAGGTGAGAGAAACAGGATCTACCCTGCCACTCAGGATCTGCAAGGATCAAGAACAAAACAGCAACCAAAGCATAGAATTTCCCCACAGGGTTCTAAATTATTTTATTGTGTTGTCATCATTAGGTCACTGAATATATGTATCCATATGTGCATCAAGTTTTCTGTCTTCATTTACACTTCCAGTTCACTTATACTTTGATTATGGTAATACATAAATAGTAATTTCACACACACACACACAGAGATCAGGATCTACAGAGTAATCCTAATGATCAGGCTGTTTATCTCCCAGCTGTTAGGAGCGTGAAGAAGAGTAGCACCTGTTAGACTTTAAAAAGCACATCAGCCTACAGTATTTCCCTTTTCGCTGCATCTTTAGTTGCTCAAAGTGGAACCCAAAAAAGCCTTTATTCTTACAAGAATTGTAGATCATTTTCTTAAGTATGATTGTTATTTTCCTCATTTTGTCCAAGTAACATATTCAGATATTAAAATGTGTTGTGTTTTGTTTATAAAAATGCAGAAACAGAAGTTTACACAAATGTGAACGTGAGAACATTAACGTCCTGATGCAAGCTCAATAATCCAGGTCCAGGTCCTCAATAATCCAGGTCCCAATGCCCACACGTGAGAACATTAAGCTTTAAAACTCTGAGTGTGATACTATCAACTGAAGAACTCTAACTCACGGTGTAAATTTGTCTTCATTCCTGTAATCCCAGTAGACAAATGACTTCCTCTGAATTGAAACGGAACAAATCACTGGAATGATTTTTGTGCCAGCACCGGGTCCATATGCGGAACGGAAATGGAAATCTAAGAGACTGCAAGGTTTAATTTATCCTTTGTGTCTTAGCACATCTAGGGAAATCAGAAGCATCAGCAGAGCTCACACTTTGCCACATCCTCAATCTATCTCTCTCGAATAAAGCAGATAAATCAGAACAGAACATGCTTGCACAGCAAAACAACTCTGCTCACTGCCTAACAAAAATTAACCAGTGACAAAATTAGGATGTTAAGCTCAGAAAAATTATTGTAATTGGCTTTTGACAAATGACCAAATGTGATGCAAAAAGAAGCAAAAAAGTTTTCAGAAGAACCAATATTACCCAAGATTACCACTGGGTTTGCAAATGATATGTACTACGTTTCCTGTGTATACCTGAAGTGGTAAAATGTTGAAATGTTGTGGGTAACTCTGTTTTCTATACAAGCAGCATCATTTCAGAATGTCTGCACCGAGTCTGCGAAAGGGGGGTTTTGCACACCACCCCAGAGTGACTAAGCTGTTCTAGTAACTAGATGCGGTGATTTACCTCTGCGGTATTGCGAAAATTGTCATTGTGTGAATGCTTATGAAGCATCCAAACCATTGTGATCCATTTTTCTTCCATACATTTTTTGGCACAATTCTCATCCTGCCATTTTCAAGGTATTTCAACAAATCACATATCAAATTGTTCAGCACTTTCAGGACAATCCTGCTGTGACTTTTGATATTGGTGCAACTTTTTGAAATATTTAGCCTTTCTACCATTTTTTCTCATCGAAAATGAATTGAGCTCATTTTACAACATTTAAATTGTAAGTTCTGTTTATAATCTTATACTGCTCCTGTCACTCTTTGTTCTAGTTCAGCTTTTTTCATCTTCATTGTGCAAATTTAAACATTTTTAGCTACTGTCCACTAATTTCAGCGGTTTATTTTAGCTGATTTGTGCTCCTTTCTGATACTTTCCACTAACTACAAAATTTTGTGCCTCTTCTATCTTCTTTCAGCACATTTCAGTTTGTTGTGCTGCTGCAGGGTATTTCTGAAAGTTTCAGCTTTTTCTCCTATTTTAGCTACTATTTAGCAGTTTTATACTAATTTTCTGGTCATGGCCATTGTTAACCTGAGCCTCAACTGATCTTGTATGGTGTCATTAGGAGGAACTTGCATGCTAGTTTTGGCTAAGTGTTTTATGTACGATGCCCTTCCTGGCACAACCCTCACCATTTAGCCGGGTTTAGGACCAGAACCAGAGACACACTAGCTTGTGCTTTTTAGTGGCTGGTTCCAATACCAGATTCTCTAAATGTCCTAGTTCCAAGCCTTTCCTATCATGATCTGCAAGAAAGTGACTGGAAACTCCAAGGTAAAAGTAAATCTAAAACTAAATCCAAAATAAATCTAAATCTAAAACATAAATACAGGTCTATCTTGTAAATGAGTCCTCAAGGCCCAATGCGATTAATCTGGCAGAATAAAGGTTGAACGAATGAAAAATAACTACGTTTATTTTAGATAAACAAAACATAATGCTGATGGGGCAGAAAACTTACTTTTAAGGAGAGAGGGAGAAAGAGCATGAAAGCCTTCTCAGGACAATCCATATCCCAATTAATTACATAAAGACACTGGATGAATAGAGGCATTGACAAGGCATGATGACAAACACCTGGGGTAATTAGAAGTGGAGACAGATGTGACAGGAGCTGAACACTAGGAAGAGAAACACAGGGGAGTTCAGGATAACAGAAGCCCAGAAAACCCCACATCACCCCCACTAAAGGGGAAAGTCACACACAACTTGGGTGGGAGTAGGGAGGAAACATTATAGAGGGCACAGAGAGAAACACAAGGCCCAAAAAAACTGAATGAAAAATCCAGCAGGTAGGAACCTGCGAAATACAAAGGGGACAAAGAACCCAACTCTCAGTGTTAAAGTGGATGGCCAGGAGATTTCCAGAACTGGACAGGAGTTCAGGTGGGTTGCCCACTGCCCAGATACCCTACCAAATGAGGCAAGAGTTCAGGCGAGTGGCTAGAAGACCATCCATTTTTGGGCTAGCGTGTTGTCCACATGGACCGTCTTAGACTCAGACTGAAGAGAGGTGAAGAGACCACCAGGGAGACCATGGCAACAGGTGGAGAGGCCACAGGAGAGACTGCGGCTGCAGGTGAACCAGGGATGAGAGCCGCAGCAGGCAGGGAGACTGGTGAATCTGCAGGAGGCAGAGAGACCAGCAAATCTGCAGCAGGCAGGTAGACTAATGAATCTCTAGCAGGCAAGGAGACGGCAAATTTTCAGCAGACAAGGAAACCGGGGAGCTTTCAGCAGGCTATGAGACCAGTGACTCTGCAGCAGGCTGTGAGACCGACGAGTCTGCAGCAGATGGTGAGAACAGCGAGTCCGTAGAGCTTAGGCCATCGTCTTTGACACCCACAGAGAGGTGTGAAGGAGGTGGATCATCATCCCCAATGCCCACAGAGAGGCACAGAGAATGTGAGTCATTGTCCCAGATACCATGCATACATACGAATGTGGGTCGTTGTTCCCAACTCCTGTTGAGACACATGGATGTTGGTCATCATTCCCAGTGCCCACGCAGACACAGGAATGGGAAGTGTCATGGCTGAACCCCATGTAGACACAGGAAGATGGGTTTGGCTGCTCCATCGGCTGAGCTGGACTTGGCTACTTCGTCAGCTGGGCTGGACTCAGCTGCTTCATCAGCTAGCGAGAGCTCAGCTGCTCCCCTGGCCAGAGAAAGCTCGGCTGTTCCCACAGAAAGCAAGGGCTCGGCTGCTCCCCTGGCGAGCGAGGGCTCGACGGCTGGGAAAAGCTCAGGTGGAGAGAGGGTCTGGAGTTTGGTGGATCCAGTCTAGTTCTGAAGTCTGACCCTATTGTGGTGAAGATGACAACAATCAGTGAGCTGCCCTCCTTCCCTGAAAACCATTCGGGAAACACAGGAGGTGAGCCGGGAGGCAGAGGGTAACAAGGTGCTGCAAATGAGCGAGGCAGAGGAGAGGAGCGAGGTGGTGGAGCAGGGAACACAGACTTGAAAGTCAGTTGGGCTCCTAGGAGGTGAGCCTTCCTTCTCCTTCCTCTTCAAGCAAAGGAGGGGATGGAAGGATCTCTACCTCTGGACTGCAGTGTCTTGGTCCGTCTCTGGGCAGGTCTGGGTTCTTTCATCCGGAAACTGCCCCTTCAGATGATGGGCTACGCCTCCGTTTTCTCTCTCTTCTTTTTCCCCCCCACTGGGCAGTCTTATCTACTTTGGGGGGGCAGAAACTCCAAAAGAGAGATAATCTTTCAGCTGGGTTCAGTGTGGTCTGGATTCTACCGTGATCTGATTAAAGTGTTGAACCCACGTGCAGGGAGGTAACGCTGTTTATTTTAAATAAACAAAACATAATGCTGACTGGGCAGCAAACCTTTAAGGAGAGACATGGAGGGAGACAGAATGTGAAAGCCTTCTCAGGGCAATCCACAGACAGATGAAAAGACATAACGTTGCTGAATAAATAGAGACACTGACGAGACATGATGACAAACACCTGGGGTGATTAGAAATGGAGACAGGCATGACAGGAGCTGAACACAAAGAAGAGAAACACAGGGGAGTGTAGGAGAACAGAAACCCAGAAAACCCCACATTTTATTTACTTTGCTTTGACTTTCTTGAGAAACTCTAACCAAGAATATGATCAAATGAGCCTCATGGAATACAAACCCAGCATGCTCATTTAATGGTATGACAGTAAGAATCATCCCCCTGCAAAGTTTGTAAAAAACTGTCTGCAAATTACTTTTAGGGTCAGAAAATCAGGGCAAAGTTGCTGGTGGAATTCTTATTAGTGTGTGTGTTGGGGTGGAGGTGCGGGGGGGGGGGGGGGGTTATGTTTGATACCAGAAACACACTTAAGCGGACAGTTGGCCCTTGAAAA
>JARVGV010000630.1:7839590-7857338 GCA_031762435.1 Hypsolebias longignatus | reverse complement strand
TATTTATATATATATATATATATATATATATATATATTTTTTTTTTTTTTTTTTTTAATGTAAAATAAAAATAATCACCAAGGATCTGTTAAAAATTTGAATTTTTTAGCCTATTTAAGTTACTGGTACAGTGTTTTCATGTTAAACTTCCCAGCGCGCTCATCAGTAACACTTTGTTTTTGTGCCGTTCTCTCCAGGTTGTGCTCCTCTCAACCTGCCAGCTGGGTTCCCACCTGTATCTCTACCTCCTTCTGACTTAATTTATCCACAACCCCCTGCTAAAGCAGAGACGAGGCACGCACACAATACCACATCTCCTTCTTCAAGCATTCAAATGAACAATTCACTGACCAAAGCACCCAACCTCTTGTCAGCGACCACGTCTGGATCGATAAATATCACCATATCTGCAGACTCCTCTTAGCACAAAGTGCCACTTAAGGATGACACCTTGCTCTGAAGTCCTTACCAGTCCATTTGCTGCACCACTCAGCTGACAAATTGGGTCTTTTACAACAATCTGAAGTGTGTGTTACGAGCTCACCAAGGATGCTGGTGCTACACTGCTGGTCTGATCAAACACAGCAAAACCTAGCACCATTTTTTAAACCTTTCAGTTTAGTTTAAGCACATTTTCACTAAAGAAAATGGAAACACAATTTGTATTATTTCACTTTTCCGAGTAGCCAACGTACCATTTTGAAAAACTGGTTCAGACGTGGAAGTCGGTAACATTTCATTTGAATGGTTTAGCTACTGATTTCAGAGGAATGCACGGCTGAAGGTTTAAGCTGCTGATGACTTCCATTTAAAACTGCAGGTTTACATCTTGCACTGTTGTAAAATCATTTTGTGGATTTATAAAAAGAGAGTAAAATTTAATATCTTGATTACGCAGACTTGTTTTGTCTCTCGTGTTGGAGAACTGCAGTTCCAACTTAAACCAGCAGATGGCAGCACATCTCTTTGAATATTGGCCTAACTGTTAGAAAGCTAAAATTGCAATGTACATTATCAGGTCATCTATAACACAATTTACATCCGGATGGGATATTTATTGTTCATTCTTAGCAGAACTGCACAATTTGTACCTAACGTGGAACATACAGCCCTTTAAAAGTGACAAAGCAAAATGAGACCGATCCAGGAAACTAAATTTATGTTGGGAAAAAGTTTTACTTTGTACATGTTACTGCTGCAGCTCACAATTTGAAAAGTCGCCTATACAGCATATACAGTTTCCAATTTATCTGTTAATATTCCTGCATAGCGTCTTAATGTTTTTTTCTTCTACATTTGGTTATTTTGTGCATTAAACGCAGGTACACTGCTCCAGCCTACATGTCACTAGATGTCACCTGTATGCTACACATTAACATTCCCATGGCTAAGTAATTCAAACTAAAGCCTAACATTTATGAAACAAAATTATCCAAATTATTGGTGAAATTTTGGTAGTTCTACTCAACATGAATGTTTTCTCCTCACAGTAAATTAACTTCTAGCAGCTGAATAATTTGCATCCTGGCAGGACCGTGTTATTAAATCTAAATGGCAAGGAGCCAAATGTCCCTTCAGCCCTTTTAGGCTTTATCCATCTGCAACAGCTGAACAGGGTGTCCAGTCACATTTTCTTCAAAGTAAATAGTTTCAGTGCTTTTTTCTTCTCAGATCATCAAAACGATCCATTTACCGGTACTTGTGTCCTTTAAAATGTCTTTTCCATGTCCATCCATTGATCAAGCCCTGGTAAACGAGTAAAAGCCTGGTGCAGGTCAGGAAGAAGATCCCCATCACCTGTGTCTGGCTTTTTCTTCTCAGAGGTCCAAGCCTCTGATGAGCCTTCCAGGTGCAACTTCAATCAACAGTTCTCCTTTTTTTAATTGTCACAGTTCAAATCTGTATATATGAGACTACACTGGATGAAGCTAGTCCAGAACTGGAAGCACTCATCTGCAGGGTTCCAGAGGAGCTTGATCGTCTCATGTGAGGGAGCAGGTAGGCATCACTTCCCAGCTGGAGAACATCAAACCGGTCTTCCTTCCTGTACGCCAGGCATCGCCTTATGAAGGCCTAAATGTGGGAGAAATTATTTAAATAACACTCATCCACAAAACACAACATCTCAAAACAACCAGTGGAATGCAACTTGTCTTACCTTTGCTTCGTTTGTGACAACAGGTTTGACAGGGAACTGGACCTCAGTAGCTTTCAGTATGGTGTTCTCTTGCAGAATGTCCTGCTGTGACTGGTTGTGGCCAAAAGGCTGAAAATTTAGAGACATCCATTTAACTTTAGGCTTAAACTATATACAGTATACAAAAAAACAGAACAAGGAAAATCTTAATATCCTTACCTTCCTTCCATAAAGACACTGGAAAAAGATGACACCCACTGACCACACATCCACCTTATTGGAGATCTTTGGTGGCTCTTTACCAACCACAAAACATTCAGGGGGCAAGTACCTAAAATCAGAAACATAAAAAGTGTTCAAACGGTTCACAACCAGTAATGGATTACCAACACATAACCAGTTTGAACCACATCGTTCAGGTGCAAAGTTTAAGTTGTACAGTTCAGCTACATCAGTGCTGAATCTTTGCTCAAACAAGCGCTACGTCGAGGTCTCCTGTCGCTGAAGGATTTGAAACGTGAATGTTTGCCATTTTTGAGATGAGCGTTTTTCAGGACTGGAACGGAACCGGGGCAAGTAAACCTGAATGTTTTTGGTGCAAGTTATTTAAGTGGTTTGGAGTTACACTGTGTAGACAAGAGGAAGTTTTATTTATTTGGTTTGTCTGAGGATGCGCAGAGATGGATCAATTTTATCCATGACCAAGCACAAAGGTGAAGCCAGGGGGTGGCCAATGGTGGCCTTGGCCACCATAGATTAATCTTTGACCACCCTAATCATTTGAGAACACTATAAATTTAAGTACCGTAATCCAAAAACTACAAAACAGTTCCACCAATGATAGGGATGGTCAGTTTACACTCACCCACTGAACAAAAATATACATTTTTGTTTTTGCTCTCATTTTTCATGAGCTGAAAGATTTTTAGGCCTTTTTCTCAAATATTGTTCACAAATGTGTATAAATCTGTGATAGTGAGCACTTCTTTACCAAGATAATCTGTCCACCTCACAGGCACCTCAGCAGTTGTTCCAGTGGCTGGTCTCAAATGATCTCAGAGCTGAAGATACTGGATGTGGTTACATGTGGTCTGTGATTGTGAGGGCAGTTGGACGTATTGCCAAATTCTCATGAAGCGCCTTTGGAGACGGTTTATGGTAGAGAAATAAACATTCAAATCACAGGCAACAGCTCTGGAGGACATCCCTGCAGTCAGTGTGCCAATTGCACACTCCCTCCAAACTTGCAACATCTGTGGCATTGTACTGTGGCCTTTTATTGTGGTCAGCCTAAGACACACCTGTGCAATAATCATGCCGTCTAATCAGCATCTTGTTATGCCATACCCGAGGAGGATGGATTATCTCGGCAAAGACGTGTTCACAGACACGGATTTACACAAAGTTGTGACCAATATTCAAGAGAAAAAGAACTTTTGTGTTCATAGAAAGTTTTAGATCTTTGAGTCGGCTCATGAAAAATGGGAGCTAAAACATGTGTTATGTTTATAGTTTTTGTTCAGAGTACATACAGGTTGTCCCCGACTTACGGCAACTCGGACTTACGGCGCCGCCCCCAGTGACGTCATCACACCTTACGTTGTCTTTTTTATGCAGCATTTTTTGTTTTTTTCGGGTTTTTTAGGGTATTTTGTTAGCTAACTGCTTAGAAACACATTCAAACGGCGTTCTAAGTTGTTTTACATTGAAAAAACATGTTTGAAATGCCGTTACCATTCGCCATGTGGTTTCAGTTTCGAGTTACGGACGAAAATCCGGACTTACGGCGCCATGTGCATTCGGCTCTGACTTATGGCAGAATCGAGTTACGAACGGTCCTTAGGTCCGGATCCCGTTCGTAACTCGAGGACTGCCTGTATAGTAAACAACATGGTAGAATACAACAGTGCTAGTAGGATTAATCAGTTCAAAGTATCTCTCAGAAAATGAACATCTAAAGTTTTCCCGTGGAACCGAACTGTTCCGTAAAGTTCAGTCCATGCAGGCAGAGGGAAGATCGTGGAGACAGACGCCATGACAGGCCGGAGCCTGTGCCCGAGACGGGAAGGGGGCTGGGAAGTGAACCATGATGGCAAGACAGCAACACACAAAATTCCAAAAGTGTATTGCAGTCATACTCATAGCATGGGTGTGCAGTGTAGGAGCAAAAAGTCAAAACAAAATCAACAGGAACAAAAAAAAAGTGAGCTGAAGTAGCGCTCTCATCACTGCCATACTGCGGCACACGTGACGTGATTTCTTTAATTATAGTTTGTAACTAGCTAATGTGTCCAATTATGGATGTTAGCTGTAGAAAGGCATCTGCCAGCAGTCTCTTCCTTATCTTTCTTGTACACTTCCCATTGACCCAAGGAACCTAAACTCATCCTGTTTCAATACATTCACTCCTTATACCTTGATTGTTTCATGTCTCTCTCTCCTCTTCAAAGCACACCGACAGACAGTACACAGACTTTTTTCACCAACTCCCTACTCACTACACATTATACTAGCAAACATCATAGTTCATACTTCCAAGGACCAAGTATTTTTAATTTTCTCAAGAAGATATCAACACCTCTCCAGGCTCTCTTCCAACTGCTCGCTAATTTCACTACAAATCAAAATGCCATCATCAAAACATCACAATCAATGCTTGTACGAGGTTTTATTCCACTCCAGAGCACTGTTGCCTCTATTCTCAATACAGACTAAAATTCTATCTGCAAACATTGTTGTTGATGGGTGTTTCCCAGATGGACTTATTTGTAAACTTGTTAATCTCCAAACTAAAATAGACTCAATGTTTATTGTCTTTCATTGACAGTTGCACAGCTTCCTTTGGCATCATGTTGGCCAACCATACCAGAAGAAGTAATTAACCAGAATAATCTGGAATGGAAATCTTACTATGGATGATCTGCACATATGATTTGGCAAAGGTTTATTCCAGATGTCATTCTTGATGCAACAATCCCCATTTACTGGAGCTTGGAGCTTCTCAACATTAGATTGTGCTACCATTGATAAATTGGTTATTAGCTTTAGGATGTACACTCATAAAAATTTTGGGATTTTGGTATTAAAGAAAATGTTCTGAGTCAAGAACAAAACAAAACAATTGCATTTAAATAGTAGTATACATGTTTCAATCTATGTTATTTTAAGACAAGGCAATCACATTTAAGATATACCCAGGTAGTCTAAAGAAACAGAACACAATGTAGCACCACAACACATAGAATTGATTTTCTTACCTTTCCCTTGTAACTCACATTATGTTTGGCTACCCATGAGTCGATGTAGACATGCATGTGTTTGTCAGTCTTCTGACCTGAATAAAATGTGAAGGCAAGCCAGCTGGGAGCTGGTGTTAGAATAAGCAGGATTGATGTGCTCACAGCAGACAGCCTCAGATCCATCATCGGCCTGTCTAAATTGAGCACACAGGGTTTATTCAATGTGGAGTATACCTGCAGTATTGTGCCCTTTACAGGAGACCACTGCAGAGAGGAAACCACAGCAACGCTTGCTGTTGCTGAGCAGAGCTGTACAAGGGGGCTAATTTGGGTAAAAGCTATATTACTGAACTGTTTGAAAAGACTTAGTTAAGTTACAGGTACGGACAAACCATCTGTGTGTCTAGACAGTGTTACTGTAGCAATTAAACAGGACAGATGTAGCTCACATTTAACATTTCACCTTTCATGTAAGTAAACAGCAGCATTCCTTTATCTGGATTTGTTTTTCTGCTTTCAAAGCATCTGGGATAAAACCGTCATACAGTACAAATGTTTTGGGTGTGCAGACAGATGGGCAGTTAGACTGAAACACTCTAGTTCTTTAAATAAAACACTGAAAACAGCAAAGATGCCAAATACAAACACTGCTTTAAGAGAAAAGGCAAAAAGGGACTGTTTTCTTTTCTCCACTGGTATATCTTATTTCTCAATTATTCATTTGTGTAAATGGAAGAAACGTTTTGCCTGTGGTTGCTTGCAAGCATTTGGTGAGGATGTTGACAGAGCTGCAGCTGTGCTTCCAAGTCTGTCATATGTTGCTTCTAAAATTCTATAACTGATGGTTGTTCTGGGTTTTAAATCTACCTCTATGCACCCTCGAGACTCAGAGAGAGCCAATCCAGCTCTGGGCAGGAGAGAAAAACAGGACTTGGCTTACTTCAGAGCTGTCACAAAAGACAGAGCTGTGCGCTAAACGCGTATTATTGGCTCTGATCAATTGTCTTGACCTGAACTGTAATGGGGTGAAGACACTAACATACAGTACAGTGCCAAAATCTTGAGTCAGCCATCATATCTTCATATTTTCAGTTATTTTATAGTATGTAAAAGTAGTTTTAATGGTTGACCAAGATTTTTAAAGATAAACAGACAACAAACAACTTAGCAAAGAACTAATTAAGAACACATTAAGACTTGCTAGAAAGTAACTTGATATAAAAAGTACTTTATTTAATGTCCTGCCTAGCTAGCAAGTTACTATAGTGGGAAGTAGCTTGAAAATAGTACTTCAGCTACACACTGATTCTCACTCATCCAGGACATGATAAATTCAACAAAGTTCAAGACAAAAACAACTGGACTTGATTTTGTAACAGAAGATGTTTCACTTCTCATCTGAGGAGCTTTCTAAATTCAAAGAAGAGAGAGTGTGAGGCTCAAGTTATGAAGGTGAGGTAAGATAGATACATATGCAGATTGCCCTATCACTCTTCTTCTTCTTTTGGCTATTCCTTCTTCAGCGGTCACCACAGCGAGTCATCCACCTCCACCTCACTCTGTCCTCTGCATCCTCTGTCCTCACTCCAACTACCTCCATGCACTCTCTAACTGCATCCATATATCTCCTCTTTGGCCTCCCTCTTTGGCTTTTTCCTGGCAGCTGCATTTCTACCAATATACCCACTGTCCTTCCTCTGGACATGTTCAAACCATCTCAGTCTGGCCTCCCTAACTTTATCTCCCAGTTGTTCAACCTGTGCTGTACCTCTGATGATGTAATTCCTGATCTTATCCATCCTTGTCACTCCTAAGGAGAACCTCAACATCTTCATTTCTGCCACTTCCAGTTCCTGTCTTTTTGTCCATGTATCTATCTCCAGACCATACAACCTAGCTGGTCTCACTACACTTGTAAACGTTGACCTTTGCTGCCACTGTTTTGTCACAAACAAGGGTCATGGATGTTATTATTGACTTAATGTTTAATAGATGGTTGAATCTCATCATGTGATGTAGTCGTGGACAAAGTGAACTGTGAAAACACTAGATAATGTAAAAGACAAGTTTGTCCTTATAGAAGTGGGTTTTGTTTAGAAGTTACCACCAAATGACATCTTGCCTGTTTTCATCCATCAGGACTGATGAATTGTTGTTGTTCTAAAACAGATTCACTGTGGTTGTTGTAAATCACAAACCTTCAGGCTGCTGTTAACGCTCTTATCTACATGGAAGTTTATTATTTTAAGCACAGAGAGCAACAGCTGCAGGAACGTGTAGCTCGTTTAGTGCATCCAAGGATCATTTCCAGCAGATAGTTCAACCAAAATAGCAGATCATTTGAAACTGATGTGAAGCTCTGTAAACTGATGTTTGCAGTGAAATCTTTTAGATTAAAGCAGTTTTAGACAACAATTTATTCTGGGCTTAGCTGTGTTTGAACTAGCCTAATGAATCCTGAGGTTACAAACTTGTTTCTTCAAACGAAGCTTGTTGAATGAACTAAAAGTTAGATATTTCAAACTTTTACCCTGAAATCCACGTCAGCAGATGGACGGACTCTTCCTTTAAACTCACGTTAGCCTCTCGTTATAAGACGTTGGCTAAATAACTTCCTATTTATTGTTTTCTAAAGGTAAAAGTAGTGAAATATAAAGATCAAACACTGCAAACAACAGTTTGACGGTGGTTGTCGTGTTGGAAGGTTGAGCTCGTTTGTTTCCCGTCTCCAGCTGCAGACGCTGCTCCACCTCAGCGTGACGTGGCCGAGGAGCTGAGCCGGCAGCTCGAGGACATCCTCAGCACCTACTGCCGGGAAACCATCTCTGAGGTCAACGGCCAACCTCACAGCCCGGCGCTCAACGGACTGACGAGCGAGAAGGAAGACGACAAGCAGGATGAAGGAAAAGCCACCAGCGGTGACAGTGGAGCAGAGAAGAAGACTCAGGAGAAGAAGAAGGTGAAGGGTCTGGGTAAGGACGGCTCAAACGTTCAATAATGTTCTGTGCAGAACTACACATGACTGATAATCAATTAGACACTTGAGCTCTTTATTACATTTGTAGAGTTGGTTATTCACTTTAACTGGGTTGTTTCTAACAGAACCTGCTGTTTTGTGTTTTTGTTCACTTCTGCTGGTTCTTCAGGGAAAGAGATCACCCTCCTCATGCAGACCCTCAACACTCTGAGCACTCCGGAGGAGAAGCTCGCCGGTCTCTGTAAGAAGTACGCGGACCTGGTGAGCAGCTCCTGCAGAGCCACTTGTTTTCAACCCCATCTATGGTTCTGGTCTGCTCCTGAGCTTAAAAATTAAATGTATTCAATACAACATAACTAACTTTATATTTTAGGTTTGGTCTCAACTAGGGATGCACAATATTGGATTTTTGGACGATATCTGATGTGTTAAAACTTATTTGGCCCATAGCGATGTGGGATATGGCATAAAATTCATATCACGATATATATTGTGATGGTTGGTGATAACGATACATACCGCAATGTTTTTGGTATAAAACTTGCAATAGGAATAAATTTTAAAAATCATAGGGTGTCCTTTTGCCATCATTTATTTTGAAAACTGCTAAACCACAAAATAATCTCTGAGAAAATTCTACTACTAGGTCCAGTGAGTTTTTAAATAAAAAACAAATCAAGTATTAGTTTTTTCTTGTAGTGCAGAACAGTGCAAAAGGTATCAAATGTAGTTTTAACCAGATGTTTCAAACAAAATAACATGTTGTTAACTCTTCAGTTTACAGTCTTCTCACTTAATAAATGAACAGCAACATTTTACTCTGAAAACACTTCACCCTCCAACCCTCCAGTGGGCGTCTCCTTCCGCTTTAAGGAGAGCTGACACAAAATGTCGACCAGTTTCCTCTGTGGCTTTGACCAGAAGATCTCCCAGTAAAATCACAAAACACAGCGTTCTTTTCACAGATCAGAGAGCAGGTTTCTCTAAAGCTGACCAACGAACTTTCAACGAAAAAAAAAACTTTCGATAGAACACAGCGTTTTGCGCATGCATCCATATACGTGTATGGCAAGCCGGCCGTAGTTAGCTTGTAGCTTCTCTACTTAGCCCCTGAAGAAAGGACTTTAACACCACTTAGGCAAAGTTTTCAACTAAAAAAAGTACAGATTAAACCTGACAACTGATTTTACATCAGAGACAGCGTTACTGCAGTTAGCTGGTGTAGGCTGAATGTCTATTTTTTTCTACCGTGTACTGTATATATCGCGCATTTCTAAAATACCAATATTTTTTCCCTAGACCTACTTACAGAGACTACATAGCTTTCTCTGCTGTGAAATTAAAATACTACATTATTCTGCATGGTCATTGTCAGTTTGAGCTGACACCAAATGCCAAAAAGGAGCTGAAAATGATGTAACACTTCAACTTGGATTATGTTTAATGTTAAATTTATTCATGACATTTACTCTCTCTAAAACAATGACAACACTCGAAGAGTGCAAATTTGTACATTTTCACAAATTTAGCGTGATGTCATCACGTTGTGCTAGCGCTGCAGCATCCTTGTCTCTGGGTTGTCATACAAAAAACAGCACCTTTTATATTAGTGAGTTATTTTGTTGGAATGTCTGATATTTAACTTTATCACTAATATCGGCTGGTACCATGCCGATAATATTGTGCGTCCCTAGTCTGAATAAATCAGATCCTTCTCAAAGCTCAACTTTGAAGTTCATTAAACACTCTGTTACCTTTTCCTCCGTCACAAGAAGTGACGCATGAACAAGGTGAGCATCTTAAGAAAAGAATGTGGTCGTTTTACAACGTGTTGGAGGAAGTTCTGCGTCTGTGGTTCTTTGAGAAGCAGCTGTTACTGCTCAACAGTGTTCAGATCATTTCTGTCAGTTTTATACTGGAAACATCAAGAAGTGGAAAAACTCTCATCTTCACAGCAGGTTCAGTCTGAGAGAAACCGCAAATGATTCAGGAGGATTTCGGAAGTTAAACTTCATTAAATGTTTAGATAAAGACAAATATTTAATTCTTGCTTTTTAATATTGTCCCACAAACTATAGAGTTACAACTAGTTTTCAATAAGTATGTATATTTTTTGCAGTTTTGGCATTTTTTTAGTCTAATTTTCTTTAATAAATGTTGAGAGTGCAGCATGTGATGGATTTTGTATTTATCTCATTTTAAGACTTAAGATTTCTTCAAACATCTTGAAGCTAAAATGAAACTTCTTGCATCTGTTTAAATTGGTTTTGTCCATCCAGAGTTTCTGTAGCTCAACATTCAGAGGAAACTATAGTTAAATGACATTTAGCATCATTTGAGTGCTTTCAGGAGCATGATGGTCCGGTGGGCTTTAATAAGTTTCCACTTTGAATCATCAGCAGTGGTGGTTTTTAAAGGATGGGGGGGTTTAAGAGAGCTAAATGTTTTTCTCTGCTCAGCTGGAGGAGCACCGTAACACCCAGAAGCAGATGAAGGTGCTGCAGAAGAAGCAGGCTCAGCTGGTCCAGGAGAAGGACAACCTGAGGAACGAACACAGCAAGGCCATCCTGGCCCGCAGCAAGCTGGAGAGTCTCTGCAGGGAGCTGCAGAGACACAACCGGACCCTGAAGGTACCAACGGCCTCCTGACTCCTCTCTGAGGCCTTCTGCTGCTGGAGATTTCACCATCGAATGCTTCTCTTGATGGTTTTCGTCTGTGCAGGAGGAAGGAGTGCAGAGAACTCGTCTGGAGGAGGAAAAAAGGAAAGAGGTGACGTCTCACTTCCAGTCGACGCTGAACGACATCCAGGCTCAGATGGAGCAGCACAACCGAAGGAACGCCAGCCTCCGGCAGGAGAACGCAGATCTGGGCGAGAAGCTCAAGAAGCTGTACGAGCAGTACAAGCTGCGAGAGGAGGTGAGGTTCTCTTCCCATCCCTCAGTTGTTTTGTGTTCTTCACTGCCGGGTGTTGATCTGTGTGTCTCTGGGCAGCACATAGACAAAGTGGTGAAGCACAAAGACCTGCAGCAGCAGCTGGTGGACGCCAAGCTGCACCAGGCGCAGGAGCTGCTGAAGGAGTCCGAGGAGCGCCACGACCGAGAAAAAGACTTTGTGAGTTCTCCCAGAACGCCTTCAAAGACCTCCTCGTGGATACGCTTTGTCCTGGAGGTCCACACAGATAGAACAACACCAGCTGGCAACAGATGTGTCTTCAGGATAAATCTGAGCCACTGGTTCAAATGAAGTCAGAGTCTGAGAGTCTTTATTGTCATTCGCACCACATGTGGTACATGTGATTTATTCTGATGCATGCTCAATAATCCTGGTAGAAAAATCTAAAAAAGTTAAGTCTGGTCCTCTGGACATTTATAAGACTGAGCTGAATACAGCTCCTCAGACTGAGGAAGTCTTTCGAATGAAAGACGAAACGTTTCTACAATTTGTTTTGTTTTGATTTTTTGAACGTCCAGAGGACCAGACTGAACTTTTTTTTAGAATGCTGAGAACTTGTTTACTGATTTTTTAAATTAAAAGCTTTCTGTGACAAATGCTATGCTAAAGAGCTCAAACCACACCGAGCATCCGCCATTTTGAGAACTGAAAACAAGGAACAAGAGGCAGCCAGTGTTGCCAGATCTCGCGATAGAAACAAGCAACCCGCTCTACCAAAACAAGCCCAACTGGCAACCCACCACATTGTGTAAAACAGAGGCTGTTTTTAAACATACATTTCTTATGGCATTACACATAAACAACAGCAAAATTATGCCAAACACTTTGAATAAATTAGTTTTAAGCTCTGATTTAAAAAGCAAAACATTTTAGTGGTCAGCCACAGTATGAGTGTTTAGGGTGTGCACCCACAGGCGTACGTATTTGTATATGTCTATGTGTGCGCCTGTTGCCTTACCAACTTGGGCAGGAGTGATAAACAGGAAACGGGGGCGTGCAAGGGACAAACTACCACTCATCTTTTGCTTTACTGTACGGAGCTGGAGATAATCCACTTAGTTTCACTTTCACTCTGAAAGTAAGTCAAGCCCCAATGAACAACTTCACGTTCAAAACAAGCCCCCAAAAAAACACGACTCACAAGATTTACAAGCTATTTTAGAAAAAAGAACACGCCCAAAGTCGCTTATAATAGCTGACTTCGCAACTATGGGGACAGCCCATGTCACGTCAAGGGGCCTCCCTCCTAGTTTTCATAGAGACACGCTGCTCGCTCCCTCATTATCCATCCTTTGGTTCAAACAGTCTTATACTGCCATCCAGTGGTCAAAAAAGGTACTGTACACAAAAATTGACCAACATTTCTTCTTAAATTTGACAATAATTACTAGTTATTGTCAAATTTTAAACAGTATTATCGTCTATCGCAATAATTTTTTAGACAATTAATCGCCCATCAAAATTTGTTATTGTGACAGGCCTAATGGCCGCCACAGTTTAGCAACCACAGAATGTTCCAAACTGTTCCTCAACGGAGTGATGTGATTGTAGCTTGTGTTTCCCTGCAGCTGCTGAAAGAAGCCGTGGAGTCTCAGAGGATGTGCGAGCTCATGAAGCAGCAGGAGGTTCACCTGAAGCAGCAGGTTCACTCCGTTCGAAGCCTCGACACGCTGCTGCTGCGCTGCAGAGCTGCTCCTGACCTCTGCTGTGCTCCTTTTCCAGCTGTCGCTGTACACGGAGAAGTTTGAGGAGTTTCAGAGCACGCTGTCCAAGAGCAACGAGGTCTTCACCACCTTTAAACAGGAGATGGAGAAGGTGAGGTGACTGCAGAGCGGCCATGTTTCTGCTGGCGGTGCCACCTCTAACAGGAGTGTTTCCTCTGCGCTCGCAGATGACTAAGAAGATCAAGAAGCTGGAGAAGGAGACGGCCATGTATCGCATGAGGTGGGAGAGCAGCAACAAAGCTCTGCTGGAGATGGCTGAAGAGGTGAACACCTCGTTGATTCTTTTCATTCAGGTTTTAAACCCGAGCAGATAAACGTTCATCAGTATGGCTTTTTAAACTGGTTCCATTCATGAGACAGTCACCACAGTTTAACCAGTGATGCTGTCCTAAACAGCAACATCTGTGAGGAAACATGGTTGTTCAGCTGAGTCACAAACAAGCTGCACAGTGATGTGTACTTGTACACACTAATGTACTATTCTGCCCCAGCTGTTCTGAGTAAAACTTGTTCTGTTTGCCTCTAAGGGACTCTAGTCTTAGTAGACTTGGAGAACGACTTCTTCTTTCTTCATGTCTCCATTAATGGCTGTCACAGCTGATTAAGGTCAAAAATGACCAAACTGTCCCTTTAATCAGAAAATAGCCTGAAAGCCTGAAGTGGTCAGACTGGATGACGGGTCAAGATGTGGTGCACGTTCCTCTTGTTGGGACACAGGAACTGTCAACTGACGTTTTCTGTGTTTATAATGTTCTCGTGTATTTGTAGTTCTATGTTGTTTTTGTGTATTTGTAGTTCTGTGTTCTTGTGTATTTGTAGTTCTATGTTGTTCTCGTGTATTTGTAGTTCTATGTTGTTCTCGTGTATTTGTAGTTCTATGTTGTTCTCGTGTATTTGTAGTTCTATGTTCTCGTGTATTTGTAGTTCTATGTTCTCGTGTATTTGTAGTTCTATGTTCTTGTGTATTTGTAGTTCTGTGTTCTCCTGTATTTGTAGTTCTATGTTGTTCTCCTGTATTTGTAGTTCTATGTTGTTTGTGTGTATTTGTCGTTCTATGTTGTTCGCGTGTATTTTTAGTTCTGTGTTCTTGTGTATTTGTACGTAGTTCTAAGTTGTTCTCGTGTATTTGTAGTTCTATGTTGTTCTCGTGTATTTGTAGTTCTATGTTGTTCGCGTGTATTTGTCGTTCTGTGTTCTCGTGTATTTGTAGTTCTATGTTGTTCTTGTGTATTTGTAGTTCTATGTTGTTCGCATGTATTTGTAGTTCTATGTTGTTCTCTTGTATTTGTAGTTCTATGTTGTTCTCGTGTATTTGTAGTTCTATGTTGTTCTCTTGTATTTGTAGTTCTATGTTGTTCTCGTGTATTTGTAGTTCTGTGTTGTTCTCGTGTATTTGTAGTTGTGTTCTCGTGTATTTGTAGTTCTGTTTTGTTCTCGTGTATTTGTAGTTCTATGTTGTTCTCGTGTATTTGTAGTTCTGTGTTGTTCTCGTGTATTTGTAGTTCTGTGTTCTCGTGTATTTGTAGTTCTGTGTTCTCGTGTATTCGTAGTTCTATGGTGTTCTCGTGTATTTGTAGTTTTTGGCTTCAAAAACACTTTTCTAAATCCCGGTCAGTTTGAAGCTACTGGGGAACAGAAACATTTCATATTTAACATGAAAGTTTAAGCTAGGTTCAGACTGTGTGCTGTAAACCACACACACACATACCGGTACACCTCACCCCCATCGTGCTGAGCCAATGTGGAGATGCAGTTGATGCTTGTCATACCTGTTAAAGTCTGGATGGCAGGTACCAACACTCTGCATGCTAATAACCTTGTTGCCATGGCAACAGCAGTTCAGAGGTCACCATCGTCACATGTTTCAGACGAGACATGGGTCAGGTTTCTACTTTCCTCTGAGTCTTTCATGACAGACGTGGTTGTTGCTGAGAATGAAACACTGCAGCTGGATGGACCTGCCTGTCAGTGGGAGCAGGAGTGTTTCACACTGAACCAGAGAGTCCGGACCTGCCTGTCAGTGGGAGCAGGAACGTTTCACACTGAACCAGAGAGTCCGGTCGTCTCGGTTCTGGTGTTTGTATCACGACCCTTTCTTCCTTTTGTTTCCACAGAAAGCTGTGCGCGATCGGGACTTTGAGGCGCTGCAGGGTAAAGTCCAGCGGCTCGAGAAGCTGCGGCGGGCGCTGAAGGTCGATCGAAACGAGCTGAAGAAAAAGGTTCAGAGCCTCGGAGGGCAACCCAGCGGCACCGCAGAAGCCCCGACCTCTGACCCAGGAACCGACTCCCCCTCCCCACCTCCTTCAGACTCTCTGCCGGAGCCCGGCCCCGCGGAGCCTGGCCCCGCCTGCTGCCCTCCATGCCAGTGTGAGCCGCAGGCAGACCCCCTGCAGGAGGAGGCAGACCCTCGGTCTGTTCCTGCGCCAGAGTGAAAGAGACCTGCTCACACATTCCCCGCCCCCGGAATCAAACCACCAGCCTACAATCCGCTGCTCCTCTGAAGCACTGAATGAAACACACACCTTTCTGTATTCTCACTTGAAGACCAGCTCGTGTCCTCCCAGCAGACTCCAGATGGATTAGAACCAGTTCCAGCTGTCTCGTTTTGCTTCTCGTCACATCGTGTTGCATCGACTTGTTGCTCGTGAGCTGCTCGAGACGACACGAGTGGTCATCAGGTTTATTTATCTTTGGTCATTTGCAGTGTTGGAACGGGTTCTTTCTACAAATCCCCTTTTAACACGTTGACGTTTCAGTTTTAACCCTAATTCATTTTCTTTAGCATCAACATGTTTTATGTAATTATTGTTTCAAACCTTCACGAACTGTTTGTCTGGTTTTCAGAGGCTCCAGGAAACGCCTGAAATGAGATTTTGCTACTTTAATATTTGGCTTGTGTTTAATTATTGGAAAAAATGTAATCAGTTCAGTGAATTAAAAGTGGATTTACTCCCAACGCATCAAATGACCAGTTTAGTTAAATGTGCATTTGTAACGACGACCGCTTTAAACTGGGTTAACTGGTGCAAGTGGGTCGGCGGCAGTTCATCCATTTCGAATAATTTCCTTGCTGTCCTGGTTGATGCAGAAGAATGTTAAAGTACCTCTATGCAATATCTGGTTTATTTTGTTCTAGTCGACTGACGAGCACTTGGCTGAACCTACATTCCTCACATGCACTGTCCTGCGCACGTGTAAAAGCTGAACGTTTCTCACAGCCGGGGGCCAAAACTTTAGTTGAGCTGCTTTTATTGTTTGATGGTACAACATGTGGCTGAGCCAGGAGAGGAAACTGATAGAAGTCTGTTTCTCGTGTATTCAGTACGTAGCAGCGCTGAAGTGACGCATGAAGCAGAAATGGTGGGTCTCATTTCTTCTGTTTTAACTTGTAAGGACCATAAGAAGGAACCAAAGATGTTTCCCACCTGCCTTTTTTTTTTTTTTTTCCATTTTAGTTTTCTGGCCTTGAATGTTCTGTTTCTTGCTAAATAAAATCAGTTTGTTGATCTGTTGGATGCTTGTAGATTTATATGTTTCAGTGTTGGATATTTTAGTTGCAAGTTCTGAGAAGGCCAAATCTGAGTCACACTGTTTATGTCCAAACATCCATGTGTTGTTTTTATGTTTTCCAGTCCAGATGTTTGATTTGCTGCTGCTTTAGAGAAACAAGAATACATTAAAACCCTGCTTGAAACAAGAAATTTAAAAATTATACAGCAAAACTAGTCTACTTACAAAAAAGTAGGGTTTAGAAGTGAAGTAGGGAAACAATCGTCCTTTAGAGCTACAGCTTAAATCTGATTTGAATATTTCACAAAAACTTAGACTGGACATGACGCAACAGGCATTTTGATATCTTTTATCATTATGGTGCGATGTATCACTCTTCCTGTTTCTACAAACTCTTTTTACTCCACAAAGTAAAAAGTTTCTGATGGCCTGTGTTAGAACTATGAGGGTGTGAGAAACTGGTGTGGAGACACCACAGTGACCCTAATGAGCCACTGGCTTGCTTTACTTTTATGGTTTTATAAAGTTAAAAACATCTGTTTTAATGTTCCAAACGTAAGTCTCAAATGACAAAATAATTAAAATATATTATTGATAAAATTAAGTGGGAGTGGTGGCGCAGAGGTTAAGATATATAAACAGTTCTGTATATGTATTAACATTTTTTAAATAATTTTATATAATTTCTTTTAATTATTTTGTCATTTGATATTGCATATACTGTATATATGGCTACATATATGAAGATATATATATGTATATCATATATTATCTTGTTATAATAGATAATTCTGTGGCCCTGTGATGGACTTATGACCTGTCCAGGGTGTACCCTGCCTCTTGCACAACAATGGGTGGACATGGGGACTAGTGACATCTCACGACCCGAAATGGAAGAAGCTCTAAAGATAATGGATGGATGGTTATCAACAATTTCCTGCGGGATCAATAGAGTTCTACCGTGTGTGTGCGTGCGTGCGTGCATACATACAAACTGGATTCCAAAAAAGTTGGGACACTAAACTTGTGAATAAAAACTGAATGCAATGATGTGGAGATGGCAGATGTCAATATTTTATTCATAATAGAACATAGATGACAGATCAAACGTTTAATCTGAGTAAATGTAACATTTAAAGGAAAAATATGTTGATTCAAAATTTCACAGTGTCAACAAATCCCAAAAAAGTTGGGACAAGTAGCAATAAG
>JARVGV010000630.1:7654031-7664192 GCA_031762435.1 Hypsolebias longignatus | reverse complement strand
TGTAAGGCAGGCAGCCTGACCAGATCCAGATTTGCTGCCTACGTCTTCCTTGTGTGTTGATAGACCAGGAACCAGCCGAATCCAAAAAGCATGAACCAGTTATCATAAATCCAATTACATATGTGTCCTTAAGATCCACAGATGACAGCAGAGATAGACACGTCATCACGTCTTCTAAGTCGATGAGATATCCAGCTGTGTGCATGCCAACAGGGCAAATCGGCTCGCCTACAGCCTTTCTTCTCTTTGAAGAAATGTTATCAGTTGTGTTGAGGGACCAACGGACCAAATTTAAGTCCATAGTTTTGATTCAGAAGATTTTGTAGAAGAGAGGCTCACAGACAGTTTCACAGACAAGACAAAGCAAAAAGCATAGTGGAGACCGAGAGGAGACGTCTGCCCTTGAGTAGAGCAAGTGTTGAAAGTCATACGTATATATAAGTATATGTGATATCTCGCTTTTTTAGGGGTCACTACAGAAAGCCAACTTGCATGAGCGTTTGGCAATTGTTTTATGCTAGATGTCCTTCCTGACACCACCACAGACTCAGGATCCAGGATCGCCAGAGCTCCACGAGCTGGTGCTTGGGGGTCCACAAAAAAAATAAAAAATAAAAAATAAAAAAAAATTGCAGGCACTTAGAAGTTTAGCAATCTATTAAAATATGCCACAATTCAGGAAATTGCATCTCATTTTCTGGTGGAGGACCCCCCCACACATACACACCCACACACTCACACACAAACACACACACATTTGCATTTGGACATTGATCTGTTTACAAATTAAGCCCTGTTACTTGGTTTGTCACTGCTATTATGATTTTGTTCAATTTAATGTAAAGAGTTTTCTGTAATAATCTGAAGAAGTGTCAATACATTTATGTTCATTATGTGAATAAGAAAAATTTGAAGTGATTTTTGATACTGTTTATTTTCTCAAAACTAATTTTGGAAATTTAAAATTAAAAATGTAAGTGTGTCTTGAATGAAAAATACCCCATGTTTAAAAGTATAAAAATTGTATTACATTACTTAAGAACAGGTCTTAAGTACTTATGTGACACAAATATTAAATATTATACACAAATATTCTTTGTTGCATTAAAGAGACAAATCAAAGAAAAGTATTTTAGACATGAGAGTTAGGAGGGGGTCCTTGGAAATTTTTCTCCCCTGTAAGGGGTAGCTGAACAAAAAAAGTTTGAGAACCCCTGATCGTGGACACACGGGAGAAGATGGTGGGTGGGAGTTAAGGGCCTTATTCAAGGGTTCAAATAGGGACAAATGTGGGTTGAGACAGATGTGGGTGCTTCTTCCTCTCCACTAGCATTCTGATGTTACCGTCAGAAGTGGGATGGGAACCAGCAACAGTGGACAGTTTATCAATATAGATTTTAACCGAGCTGACAGTAAATTCAATTCAATTCAGTTTATTTATATAGCACTGAGTCCAAATAAATAAACTGCATGTGTTTGTGGCATAAGTCCTATTTGACTGAAAAACAATCATGAGAAGTATTTCCTTTGCAATTTCTGTCAGTTTGCCATTTTTATGCAAAGAGGAGGCATGTGCCCCAATCTGACCCTGCCATCGGTCAGGATTAGATGAGGACTCGAAAGTGGAGGACACTGATGTAAAGACCCCAATTTTATCCCACCCGGTCACAACTGGACACTCCAGGCCCAAGCAACAAGGGCCACTCCGCCATGACAGATGTGTGTGACGTACAGTGGAGGTGCTTGATGAGGACATCCAAACCAAACCTGTAGAAAAATGATAGTCCACAGCCAGACCAACCACCTGGAAGATGATTGACATGAACACACCAGTCATACATTATTGATAAAGCTGGTAAAGTTATTACACTGTTGTATATTGAAAGTAACAAAGCTCACACACACCCAGCTCCTAAATCAACCAAGTCCCACAAACTGGACTTGTACAATAAAGCTTCTAATCAATTCAATTCAGTTTATTCATATAGCACCAAGTCACAACAGAAGTCATCTCAGGGCACTGCACAGAAACCTTCATGTACATTCTGAGCATCCTCCTGTTGCCCTGTGGTTGAGGTCTGATAGAGTACTGACCAGGGGCTGAAACCTTGGCTGAATTGACCACTGTGGCGAGGAGACAGGGCTGCATTGTTCGCAGCTGATCAAAACAATAGGACCTCTGTCAGAAGGGATCATCTGTTTTCTTGGCTAGCTGGCCCTCTAATAGGGCTTCTTATGCTCTGGAGCCAGGTCACAAACAAATGGACAAATAAACTTGTAGACAAACAATCAGGCTTGTGTGATTTTGTGTTTTAGCAGAAATATAATGTATGGCATGCTGTTAAAATACATGAATTTTAGTGCAGGGTTGTAATCACTTCATGGCTAAATGAGGAACAAATATGATAAGTAGCACTTAATGTTCATCTTGAGCTGTCATAATTTCTAAGAAACACTACTTTAGGTATGTTGGAGAGGAAAAGTGTGAGATAAAAGGAAGAAGAGCAGGAACAAAAAGAAATGATGACCGAGAGAGATTAAGCACAAGTCCAACATTTTCCAGGTCAGCTCGAATGCTCCGAGCTAAACTCGTTGTTCTGTTACTGTTTTCTTTTTCTTTTCTTTTTTCTCCTCTTCTCATTCTCCCATTTTTGCCTAGGGGCACAGTCATGGCTGCAACAGAATTTAGCCGTTCCCACGGAGACGAGAGAGACGGTGCTGCCATGGCAACGATGGATCGCTTGCTAGAGCGTAGAGCCACTCCATCTCGTTGTCTGCTTCTCTTTCCTCATAACACTCCACCTCACCTTTTTTTTGTTTGTTTGTTTGCAAAAATCAAAACGTTCTTCCTTTAGTCATTTTCTAATCTCTTCTGTTTTGTTGTTTCTCACCTCCTGCTCTTTTGCTCGTCTGTGTCAGTCCGCTCATCCTCCTTCCAGTCGTGCACTTTCCACACCAAACAACATAAGTATGGTGCTGCCTGTCAAGCTGCTGTAATTAAAAGGCTCACACAGCAGCACTTCTTCCCGAGAGGCCAGACTCCCACTTCACAAATTGCACCTCATACATTGAGAGTGGCTCAGAAGAGGGAAACATTAGAATCAAATCACCAGACTCAATTACACTCTCTTTATTAATTCAGCAGTTTGTGGTAAAGGTGCCAACAAAGGTTGAAGCTGGCAAAAAAAAAAAAAAGACAGAAAGAATCGCTGCCTATTAGGGTTCATCAAACACAAAAAAGCGATCTCTCTGGTAATTGCAAAAAAAAAACCAAAAAAGCATATGTAGATAAGTTTTGCAATAAAATCAACCTTAATAAACAAATTAGGTAGAACAACCTTTAAATAGATTTGTTGATCAGCAGAGTATTTTAAGTAATGCCAGTAGTCAATATCGTTTTAGAAAATATATACATAGTACATGTCAACTGGATAAAAAACATCATGGCATTAGCATTTTTGTTGCTCTTAAGAAAGCTTTTGACACTACTGACCACAAAAATATTATTGAAAAGTGGAATAAATATGGCATTAAAAGATTAGCTCTACAGTGAGTATCTAGTTGTCTAAAAAATAGAAAACAGATTGTACAAATAATCTTAGATCAGAATTATTTAATGTAAATTGGGGAGTTCCTCAGGGTTCTGCATTTGGGCCAAAACTGTTTATTTTGTATGTGAGTGACTCTGTGAATGTGAAAAATCTGTTAAAATGTATTTTGTTTGCTGATGACACAACAGTTTTTGTTCAGGTGAGAATTCTGGACAGTTGTAGGAGATGATACAAACAAAAGTTATGAAAATACAAGCATATTAAAAAAAAACAAGTTATCAATAAATTAGGATACAAATAATTACTGATATATCTTCTTCTTCTTCCAGCTTTTCTCTCCTCAGGGGTCTCCACAGCAAATCATCCTTCTCCATCTCACTCTGTCCTCTGCATCCTCTGTCCTCACTCCATCTACCTTCATGTCCTCTTTAACTGCATCCATATATCTCCTCTTTGTTGCATTTCTAACATTCTTCTACCAATATACCCACTGTCCCTCCTCTGGACATGTCCAAACCATCTCAGCCTGGTCTCCCTAACTTTATCTCCCAGTTGATCAACATGTGCTGTACCTCTGATGATCTCAATCCTAATCTTATCCATCCTTGTCACTCCTAAGGAGAACCTCAACATCTTTATTTCTGCCACTTCCAGTTTTTTCTCCTGTCTAAAACTAATTACCAACATAAGATATTTATTAACAAAGTACTGACTCTTGACTTGACTTTCCTCTTCCCCCTCTGTCTCCTGACATGTTTCCCTCCTCGGGGTCTTCGACTAACTGTAGCACAATTTCTGCCAGCACCCTGCTTGTCAACAGCATCGCTGGTATGGTGTCGCTCAGATGAACTCGCATTATAGTTTTGGCATAAGTGTTTTTCGTCAGATGCCCTTCGTGATACAACCCTCAACATTTACCCAGGCTTGGGACCGGCACAAGAGATACACTGGCTTGTGCTCCCTAGTGGCTGGTTTAGACTGGAAGGTGGCTGGAAAGTAAATGAGATGTTGGACTTAATTAGTCATTAATGTGACAATTCTCTTCAAGCTAACCATGAGGGATCATATTGTAAATAGTCTGTGGAACGTCACATCTTTTTCTTCAGCGCTATAGACTGTTCCCATTGAGGTATGTAGGCAATTGCAATTACATTGTAATGTCAGCAAACACAAATAAATTAAACTCAGAATAAAATGTGACTTTAGCATTCAGACCTGCAAATCACCAGCATGTTTAGACCTGCTGTGTGACCACAGCCTCCTCCATTAGTTCAACAATGACCTGAACAGGAAAATAAAAATATAATACTTTATACAGAACCTGCCAGCTGTATATTTCACATTGCAATACCAGTTCAATCTGGACACAAGACCTGAAATCTATGTCGGGGGATTTTTAACCATAGATAATGAGAGATTGATTAATTGCATAGCACAATACCACAAATATTCTGTTTTATGAAAACAAACATCAGTGAGAATGAAGCTAGGAAGAAATCTGCAGAATCAGGGATTGTCAAAGTGGATGCTGTCAGAATTATTGGGACATCTTTTGTTAAAATGGTAGCGTGGTCATTTTTTTCACATTGTTTTTCCAGCCTTATAAAGCATATTCTCAAATATGACATAACTGCATGAAAGAGCAATGCATGAACTAACATTATATATGTGCACGTAAGCATTTTGTTTCATTTTTTTTTCTGTTTTCTCAACCAAACATCCTCCATGTTACTTTGCCAATACATGTGCATACATTGCAAAGTGACACAAAATGTTGTTCACTGAGAAAAAGGGTAAATAGGCTCAATCATCCAGGTAAAAAAAAAAATAATTAAAAAGTTCAATCATATCATCTGGACAGCCCCTTGTCCAGTTCAGTCTTGTTGTTCTTTGAGGTTTAGATGCTGTAGATAACAAAAGTGCTGAGGTGCAAAGCATCAGTCCACATGATCAGCATGTCTTGCGAGTCCAAAAGTGTCCTCATCTCTGGACACATTCACATTCCACTACACTCAACAGAAGAACGATGTAGATACTCTGAACAGAAGAGTGGTAAAGAAAATCAATGGATGTTAAGATTGATCTTTGAACGATTTGATTTAGGATCTGACCATAAACTAATTACGGTACATCACTAATGAAATAAAAAACATAGGTAGGTAAAACTATTAAATTTAGTTATTGCTTGATTGTGACAAATAAAGGAGGCATTTGTTAAACATTATAAATGATAGAGACAGCCATCTATCTTTGACCCACTTTTTCCTTTTGGGGTCACAGGGGTCACCGGTGCCCATATCCAGCAGTCACTGTGTGAGAGGCAGGGGACACCCTGGACAGGTCTCCAGTCCATCACAGGGACACAGAGACAAACTAGACAAACAACCATTCACTCTCTCACTCACCTAGGGACAATTTAGAGTTATCGATCAGTCTAACATGCATGTTTTTGGTCTGTGGGAGGAAATCGGAGTACCCAGAGAAAACCCATGCATGCACGGAGAGAACATGCAAACTCCACCCAGAAAGGTCACCCGGCTGGGATTTGATCCGGCGACCTTCATGCTGAGAGGACGCAGCTCTATCAACTGCGCCACAGTGCTGTCTGTTGCTGCGTTCTTTGCCGTTTAGTTTTTAGCCATTTCTTTTGCTACTTTTAGTAAACCTTTTACCGGTACTTATTATAAATAGTTTTTCACAACTTTTAGCTGTTAGCCAGCAATTTACTTGTTTTAACTTTTAATTAGTACTTTGCCACTTTTAGCTTTTAACTTTTTTTTTTTTTGGCAAGCATTTTTCAAATTTTAGCCAGTGTTTTGTTTTTGGTTTTTAGCCTTTTAGCTACTGTTCGGTTTCTCTTAGCTTTTATGTAGTGTTCTGCAGGTTTTGCTTTTTAATAGTGTTCTGCTTCTTTTAGCTTTTAGATGCTCTGCCTCTTTTAGATGGTGTTCTGTGTCTTTAACCGTTCTGTTTTTCTAGTGATCTGTTTCTTTTATTCATTCAACCTTTATTTAGGCAGGTTAATCTCATTGAGCCGCGAGAAGCTAGTCTTCAGCATCTATTTGCCTTTAGAGTTCTGCTTATTTTAGATTTTAGCTAATGTTCTGCTCCTTTTACCTTTTAGTGGTTGTTTTAGCTATTAGCTAGTGATTTTAGCCCACACTCTGCTACTTTTATCAAAACCTTTTGCTACCATACCATTTTATTTAAAAAGCACTTAAAACAGCGAAAAGGCCAACCAAAGTGCTGTACAAACAAACAACAGGCAACTGACTATGTTTTGTGTTTTAATACCTTTAGCCAGCTTTTCACAACTTTTAGGTATTTGCCAGCAATTTGCTTATTTTTGCTTTTAGCTAGTGCTTTGCAATTTTAAGTTTTGGTTAGAGTATTTCAACTAGTGTTGATTTTTTTTAAGCTTGTGTTCTGTTTTGTTTAGCTTTTACTTTGTATTCTGCAAATTTTTGATTTTTAATAGCGTTCTGCTTATTTTATCTTCTCTTCTTTTGGCTTTTAGCTAGTATTCTGCTTTTTTTTTTTAGCTTTAAATTGTTTCAGCAGTTCACACTTCTTGACAAAACTTTATTTCTTGCCGTTTTTTCTTCAGCAGCTCATTTCTTACGGCGTTGCAACAGATAGAAAACTTGCACTAGAGACTATTCTAAGCATCATGACTTCCTGACACACCCTGGGTTCGATCCCATAGCCTCAGGATTAGGAGCCCGTGGGGGCACTGACCACCAAACTACTGTCCCAGAAACTTCCAATTCCTGTTCAGCTTAAAACAACTCTGGACTGCTTCAGTCCAAATTCTACCACATCTTTCAGCTTCATGTTATTTTCTTTAGCTTATGGGACAAGATAAATCAACAAAAAAGGACGAATTATTATGTTTTATTTTTTTAAAGACTACGGTGCAAACTATACTTTTCCACGCACTGACAGGTCTGAGACTAGTGCCGAACTAAAGCAGTCCAACTCAAAAGTATTTGTGTTGCAGCAGGTTTATACAGTTGTGCGGTAAAATTAAATATTTTCCAAAGTATAAAAAATTCACAACAGAGTTTGGCGCAAAAAGTCAAAATGGGGCCCGCCCATAGGTGATTTCTGTGCATCGATCAAATCAAAACAGTCTCTAACATGATCGGAAACTTATAACAAAGTGCGAGAGTCATCTCATACTGACATTATATAAACTGTGAGAAGACTAAAGTCCAGTTATTTGCTATATTTACCTTCAGTCCGATGCGTTTTGTGTCGATTCGGAACCTTCTTTTCAAAACCAAGAAATGTTTTATTTCGAGGCTCCGCCCAGTTTTCGCAACTCCTCTGTGATGCCTTCAGGTACTTTTATTTTTAGCGTTGGGGGAAATCCACGACGTGCGAACAGTTGAACTTTTTGTCAATGTTATGAATTGTACGAAGGGCACCTGAACTTATCAATGGTTTTAAACAGGTGTTCGCGACAGATGGTGACCGGAAGTGATTGTTCTCACTTTGCTAGCCACTTTTTTGTTCACCAAAATTGATGTAATTTCTATTAGTTTTGTTATTTTCTTTTTAGAATGGCAATAATTATATAAATATATAATAAAACTGTGAAGCGTGTGAGTTATTGTCCAGCAGAGGGCGCAAAATTACAAACATACAGTCTCTGGTAACTTCAGACTCTGCTCCAGCAGCAGCAAAACACTCATCAGCTGGAAGTGTGTGGTGACCACGTGACCATGTTGTGGGGTTTGTACTCCATATGTCTGAGTTTCTTCTTCACATCCAAGCTAACAGAAGTTGTGCACGCTGCAGGTTTTATTTTATTTTTCATCTTTGCTCCATTTGACATCACTTTAGAATTTGACTGAACGAGGGAAGTAAAAGAAGGAAACTTTATTCCCAAGGAAATTATGAGGAACGCAGAGCTGTGAATTTTAATCCAGCTGACAACCAACAAGGTGAGAGGAATCGTTTATTTAATCTCATATTTATGCAGAATTAAATTCATTTGACTGAAAAGTTGATGTTTGCACCATGTTTAGAGATAACATCAGCATTAAGGAGCTCTCAAGAGTTTATAAGCACGTTTTAAAGTGTTTTTTAACAACCATGTTTATGTTCCCCTCTTTTTGTTAATAGGTTAATGACATTTTTACAGCACATGAAAAATAAACCTTTGACCTTTTAATGGGGGGTCAAACTGGCCAACATCTGGTATTTTTTCATTATAATTAGGATTAATTGATCTGCTGATTTACTACATTTTAATAGAGGGAGCCACAAACGACAGGAAATTCACATTTAATGCAGATCATCTGCAGAAAATTGTTTCATTGTGTATCAGCGGTCATGAGTGAAGGATCTCTTTAATTAGAAGGAAAATGGGTTAATGTGGCTCATGGATGGTTGAGCAATGACATGGGAGTTTTGCATTAATGTCCATTGGGACCATCCACATACTGGGTAGTTTGAGGTCTGAATATAAGTTTAGAAACTTGTCTTTTTAAATATGAATGTGAGGGAGATTTTTGTTCATTTCTCCAACAGAGACCACACACACCGCTTCATTCAGACATGGCACACAATCGGATGTTTTGTTGGAAACAAATGACAAGATAATTATGTGACCCCATGTTGAGGGGTCAGAGACTGGGCCGTCTGCTTGTATGAGTCAATTTCCAATTTCCTCTTTCAGTTCGCTGAAGTGTCACGCTTTGGGCGATCTGTGACCAACCTCAAAGTTCAGTGGGGCAGCTGCAAAACTTTCTGCAGCGTCACTTGGCTCTGTTTTACAAGCAAATCTGCCAAAAACACCATCGAGCAAGAGAGCAAATGGAGTGGTCCACTAAATAAAAATACAGATGGACTTTAGCATTGTATTCAGTGGCTATTTTATTTTTTTTTTTAATTAAAATCAGCCGCAAGATTTGATTTGGATTTTTTTTGCAGTTTTCTTTCCAGCTCACACTGTAGATGCTCCAGTAAACACACAAGGTTGACATTGTTGCCATTCCCTTCTATATTTTACTTTTTTTTAAATAAACCTGCTGAAATGCATGAAACGCAGTGTGAATGCTTAGAGCTGAAGGACATAACTGAGACTTACTGAAAAAGGTGAAAGGCAGTTGAAAATGAATGTTAGTTGGAATGTTTAAAAAATTTAAAAGAAGAAACAAGAAGCAGAGTTATGGACAAAAAAGTAAAGAAAAAGTAAAAGGTCACAGTAAATATTGGTGCAGATTCAGTCTTTCGGGGTGTGACAATCCTAGATGTGTCAATCGAAGACAACCGGACTAAATATGCCTTTTGGATGAAAGGTGGAATGTCTTCAAAAACAAGAAGTCCATCCATCCATTATCTTCACCCACTTCTTCCTTTTTTGGGTCATGGGGGTACAAGAAGTCCAGTTTGAAAAATACAGGAGTCCTCACCTCTATTCAACCCAGGGGTGTTTCTAGAATCTGCCCCTTAGGGTGTTTAGCCCCCTGATGGCAATGGCTCTTGGCTTGACCAACATGGTGGCCATTGGCATCAGAAGCATTTCGTCACCTTCTTAAAATAATTGCCTAAGTCATTTTTTTTTCAAAAATGATTTTTTTGCCTAAATCATCTCTTCATG
>JARVGV010000630.1:7508363-7519099 GCA_031762435.1 Hypsolebias longignatus | reverse complement strand
TATGCATGGAGTTCAACAGGATTGTTGGCAAGAATCTCAAGCAGGAATTCTATGAGAGCATCGATCGACATAGTCCTCGTGTTGTCGAGATTTTTTGATCCAAGAGAGGGAACGTTGGCCAAGTGTTGACACAGCTTTCTCAACAGACCAGGGTTGGTCCTAATGTTTTCAGTAGCTCATGTCTTCAAGTGTAACTATTCATCTTCATGCTTCCCATAGATTATTGAAATGTTAGATTTTAAATCAAAGGTTGGAAAAACAAGGTTGTGAGTTTCTAAACTTCACCAAAACTTTCAGAGAACTTCAGTACAGCCTGCTAGCTCTTCTCAATGTTGTAACAGTACGTTAACTAATGATGATGCATGTGTTCTTAAATTTTAGGGAATACCTTCAAAGGTCCTTGATGTTGATGTTTATGAAGGTGTGGGAACTTCACATTGTGTAATGCAATCATTTGTACTTGCTTGCTCGCTTGTGTTTGTCATTTTACTGCCCAACAGACTGCAGAGCCAACTGATATTTGAGCAGTGGTGCTCAGAGGACTTCCTGTTATCCTTGCTGACAACCCCACAGATGCCTACAAACCAGCCTTTGTAAGTAATTGTATTTTCTCAAAGATTACCTAGAGGAACAATGACAGCTCAATTTTGAATTTTCTCTTATACGTGGTTCTCAAAGTTATGTGAACTAATCAATTTTAGTAGTCACTACTAAATGTGTTTACTACATTGTACAGAGGTTATCAAGTTAACACAACTAAACATGTTTAGTGTCTTCTTTGTGTAAAAACTAGAATGGTTTAAGTAGGGTTGGACGATATGGCCAAAATTTTTATCACGATATATTTCTTAATTTCGGTTGATAGCAATATAATTCGATCTCGATATAAACAATATAAAAGCCTAAAAAAAATAAAAAAAAACTATAAACTATACAAATAAATTAATGTTGACCTTTTATTTGTATTTAGCTTTCAAAAAAAAAAAAAAAGAAAATCACGTCAAATAAACATAAAATTCTCAACCAATAATTCTCAGTCGGGTCATCTGGACAGTTTCTTTTTTTATAGAAACTTTTCACCCTCCATCCAGAGGGCTTCATCAGTCAGAGGAGTTCCAGCAAACTGTTTCCCCTCCAAGCAGTAAACACCTTAAGTGGACCAACCAGTTTGCTGGAGCCAAGATGGTTTCTGGGGGCCATCCTGCTGGATACATTGTACAATTACAGTTGGTTCCAGCATTTTAGGGTAAAATTTGGAGGTGTTTATATTGGTGAATAATGGGGTCATTATCACTGGTACCGATAGGACTCCAAACGTCTGTATCGACCTAAAATCTTGGCCCTACCGATATATCGGACGGGCTTTAGTTTTAACATTTGTAATACGTGTCCCAAAATGATTCAGGAAAACACAGAGGCCACAGATAGAAACAGTAATTATCTGTGTGGTGCCCAGTTAATTTGTATTTCCACCCAGTTATACTTTTGTGGCTTAGACACCTCATACCATATACTATGCTGGTACAAAATGACCACTGAGCGTTTGTTAGATTGACTAAGCTCCTTGCCACATGTTTTTATGTACTAACCTCAGTCCACTTGATTTTCACTAGCCCACTTTGTATACCACCTGAATGTAAGTGGTTTAGGCCCCATTCACGCCACTGTGGATATTTTTAAAAACAGAGAACATCTGCTGCATTTGTACCTCCTATCCACACAAAATAAAATTATTTTATATAATTTCACATCCCACTTATATAAAACAGCAACTGCTGAACACAAAAAAGCAACAGTTTTATTTTTAGATGTTTAATAAAATTGGGGGTGGGGGGGTGGGGTACATGGCAGAGGTAGGAATCAATCGACGCCCCATATGTGTCTCTGGTTGGTTCCTCTCCAATCACAAATGTATGGTAAATACGCACCATTGTCAGACTAGAGAACAGCAGTTTTCCTCTGGACTTTTGTTTGAATTTGTTGACAGAAAAGAAAAAAAAAAAAACGATTATATCTCCATCGCAAAAATGTAATATAATTTTTAGAACGGTGACATTCTTTGTTGCTTGCACTTTTAAACACCCTTAATAGCATCTCCACTCTTTTTACCACTTCATCAACATTTTCATGAAATTGGGTAAAGATAAGGCTTTGTCTTCGTCTGGGCTTCCTATTTAGCTATGCTTGCTAGCCTGCACCCAAACATTCAGCTGAGTTCATCCAGCTGAGTTCATCCAGCTGAGTTCATCCAGCTGAGTTCATCCAACCAGTCAGAGCGAACGTGCTGTAACAAACAGCTGTCGTACGAACGTCAGCAGAGGTGCTTCTTTGTTCGAGAGAATGATTGAATGCCCGAGTGCCTCGCCAGCTGAGATGACTGCTAATTGTCAGCACAGACATGGACCTTTACACGTGCACTTGTGCTGGATTTAAAATACTGCTCAGGCAGCCATTTTGTTTTTCTCTTAGCCCCAAGACCTTCAAGCACACCTCATTTATCTTTTTCATTTTTCACTTTATTTCCTCTTTATCAGCCTTCCTCTTTCCTTCTCTGTCTCCTGCCACCCTCATCCTCCTTCATTCTCACATTTATGACTATCCTCACTTTCCATCACTCTGTCGCAATGCTCTCCCTCTTTCATATATATCTCCACCTATTCTTGTTTTTCCCCTTCAACGCTTACGACTCCCCACCACCCACCTCCCCTATTTCTCATTATATCAACTCTCGTGCACCCGTTAGCTGCCTTCTCCCGCTCCGCATCAGCTCTTTACGCTCTCGTTTGGCCCCGGCTCACTGCCCGCCCCCTCGCTCCTTTGCTCATTTATCACCTCTTTGTCTCCGACTTGCTGGAATGAACACTTTACTTGGTAAACAAGTAAGGAAAAATAGATGTGGTAGAGAAAGAAAATAAATCTATAGGAATGGTGAGATAAGGAAAAACTTACTGAAACTTACTTAGGAAATACTACTGATAAGCACATACAGTACATGTAAAGTATTACTATGAGTTGAGTACACAATACCTTACAGTCAAAAGCAATTATTATTATACAGCTATTGTTCATGTGTTAAACAGCATGAGAAATGGGTGAAATGAGTCCTATTTTTGCTCTACCATAAGCATAAAATAGTTTCGGACACACCATGATTGGTAAGAAACTGTTACCAGTCAAAGGAGTAAATCATGGGAGAAACTAAAAGAGCAGACATTCATTACTTCATCTTTTGAAGTATACAAATCTTGAAAGGATGACAAAACTAGGGCATTGTGGAAATTACTGTCAAAACAGCTAAATACAAAAATAAATAATGTGTCAGGCAACTAAGTCACTGAGGAGTTGAATGCTGTGCTTTATTCATAAGGAACAGAGCGTGGACTCAAATATAGTTTTGTAAGAGTTGGATTGATTGTTTTGCTCTGTCCAGGTGAAGTCGATGAAAGCCGAAGAAAAACTCCACTCAGCAAATATGGAGTTATTTTTAAAACATTCCTCCTCTCTTAGCTTTCTGTCGTTGTAAAAAAAAGAGCCAATAAAAGCTGCATTGATTTTATAGACACATATTTAATCTTTAGGTTTTAGCACTTTTTTATTTTTGGCACAATTTTTGAACAAGCCTGCTTTAATTTTCTTGCATATGACAGAAAGATGGTCCGTTTAGCATAATGGCAATTGCAATTTTTGTTTTGAGCAAGATGTGGCTAAATTTAGACAAGTAAAACATGAAAGTCCCTAAACCACTGGGAGTTTCACAGACCCAAAAATTTGCACCCTCTCAAAATGATGTCCTAAAGCAGGGCTATTCAACTAAACTGCTCAGGGGGCCATCCAACAGCTCGGGAGCCAGACATCCAGCCATTAGTTATGTGTAAATAAACCAAGTATTACAATTATCTGTTACCTTTTAAATGTGTTTATTTGTTTGCATTTAATCATAAATGCAAACAGAACCCAAACCCAGAACACTTTTTTTTTTTTTTTTTATGAAGTGGGCCAAATTGATGTCTCTGGCCCGCGAGCTGACAGTTGAATAGTCCTGTCCTACAGCATAAGTTAAAAATAAATAAATAAAATCTTAAAACTAGGGATCAAATCCTTTAATGCATTAAAACTTTTCATTTGCTATAGATTGAGAGAGATGCCATACCATTGTCTCATAGACCTCTGGCCTCATTCGCTTATTTCATTTACCGTAGACCTATAAACTATAGAAACATCTAGATGATTAAGGCAAAGCAGATCAATTTAGAATTGCTTTATTTAATAAAATGTGTAAATTTTATTAAATAAAACAATTCTCGTTTTTTTATTTAAACAAGTAAAATGGGGGAGTGGTGGTGAAGAGGTTAGAGAAGGTGGGCCTGTGATCAGAAGGTCACCGGTTCAACTCCCCAGGCTGACAACATCAAAAATGTTGGTGGGAAAGGTGAAACACACACAACTGCTTCCACCCTCAGTTGCCCCACGCTGGGCCCTTGAGCAAGGTCTTGAACCCCCACCATCTGCTCCCCCAGGCGCCCTAGATGGCAGCTCTCTACTCCACACAGAGGACTGTGGTAGCTCAGTGGTCTGTGGTTGTGTCAGGAAGGGCATCCGGTGTAAAAGCAGTTGTGTTGATTTTGGTTTAACTTTAGGCAAAATATTAACTTGGGTTAGCATCTGTATCCTCTCTTGTGTTTCGACAGTTTTGTTCTTTTTTTCTTGCTGTATAGCTCAAGACACAAACACTCGTGACACTAGTGTTCTTGCCACACAGAGTGGGTGACCTTTCTGGGTGCTGCTGCTAATTTGATGTAGAGGGTGATAAAAGCACAAATGTGTCTAGTGACTGTAAAATAACTGAGCTTGAAGTGGAAACGTTCTTCAGTCGGTTCAGTCCAAGCACACACACACACACACTCACTCATTTAAGCACTCACTCATCCACCAAGTCCATTTGGCTGCTGGCTGCAGTCCAAAGTGACACATTTGAGGAGGTGACAGAAGGCAGGTCTGCCCCAGACACCTCAGTCCTCATCAGTCTGAGACAGCAGGATCTGAATGAACAGCTGCTCAAGGTGATGAACAAACGTTACGCCCAAGACTAAGAAAGATGCCGAAAGACAAAAGAAAGAACGGGAGACAAAACAGAGGGAAATAAGTGGAACTACAGACTCAGAAGGAAAATGGTTTGTGAGTTAGAGACACACAGGTCCTGAGTCACCCCAAAACTGTGCAACTTTTGTAGCTAATCTGGAGCGACGACGATTTGGTGCATTTATGGCATTTACAAAAAGCCTTGAAAAGGGAGGTGTGTTGCCTAAACTGTGATGCCAGTTGAATAGCATCTCTCCGTGCTGACGCAGGTAGCATATATTAAATAAAATTGTATTGCATATGTTTAAAGAAGGGGCGTGGTGGCACAGAGGTTAGCGAAGGTCGGTATGTGATCGAAAGGTCACCGGTTCAACTCCCTGTACTGACAACATAAAAATATGGGTGGGAAAGTTGAAACACCCACACCTGCCTCCACCCTCGGTCCCATGGTGCTCCAGATGGCAACTCCCTGCTCCATGCAGAGGGCTGTGGTAGCTCAGTGGTCTGTGGTTGCATCAGGAAGGACATCCAGTGTAAAAACAATTGACAAGTCTTTGTGCAACTTAATTCACTGTGGCGACCCCTGAAAGAAGAAGTACAGTAGTCCCTCGTTTATCGCAAGGGATCCGTACCCTGAAGCCTGCGATAAGTAAAAAAAACACAAAGTAGGAATATAGTGTGTGTGTGTGTGTGTGTGTGCATTCCCACACTCTTGCAATATTCCAAACAATGTTTCTAAACTCTAAACGCTCTAAAAGAGCACAGAATATCATGACTTCAGCTCTCTGCCTCCAGCTGCACTCTGACCACGCCCACTTCCCCCCTCTGCAAGAGATCAGAGCGGAGATCAGCCGATCAGCTGCAGGAGGAAGATTCTCCCACAGCTGTGGGCTGCACACAGGTGCTAAATCATTTTAAATTATTTATTATAAATAAAAATGTCATGCCGATTGTGTGGCTCATCCATCAATCAGCCATTGTGTGTCATGTCCACTCTTATTCTGAAATACAGTGATAGAGCGAGTCCGCGAAAAAAGAACCACGAAGTAGCAAGGGACTACTGTATTGCATATATTTAAATGGATAAAGATGTGTAAAAATTACCTACAGGGCTTATAGTTTCAAACTGTCAAAGACCAACGTTCTTTGCTACATGCATTTAGGATTTATAGTTACCCTTTTCAAAATGTTGGTAGTTTTTTTGCCTTTCAGAAGATAAAAGGGAGGAACAAGCAATATGCTGCTAAGTGGCTTTCACAAAGAAATGGAAGGTGTGTCAACTATGGTTTTCTTCCACTGATAAGTGAAAGGCATTGTTGCATCCATAAATAAAGCATCAAAAACGTGTGTAAAATTAAATTGTTGCTACTTAATATGCCAATACAAACCTTTAGGATTACTGGACATTTTTGTTGACAGTGCTACAGTCGAAATTTAACTTAAATAACACATTCATTATCCCAGACCCAATGAATAATTATTGCAAGACCTTCCATGCCATGCTTGGTTATAAAATGGGGCAGTCGTGCAAAATGGCGCAGGGTCTCCTAACCCTCCCAATAGGGGGCAATGGCCCACTGAGCACCACTTTATACAACATAGATCCCACTTGTTAACTAATTCAATAAAAGTAAGTGGATGGTCAAGACAGCACAAAATGTCACTTTTTGATTTACAAATGTCTCTGACACACGAAGATGTTGCAGTTTTTAATTGCTCCTTCATTCAAAAAGAACTGGAGCTCACTGTGAGAAAACGTCTTTCTCCCTGTCACTTCTGTGCCTATTTGTGGCAGACGGTCAGTGAGGACAACAGTATTTTGATTCCAATAGAGGGCAAAATGTTCACACATGCTAACTTGATACCACCATCATTGGTGCCATTTGTTGAGATGAAGCAGATAGCAGTGGGGAAACAATAGCAAAAACAGAGAAGAAAAGGCAGGCTACAACTTTTTAGTGAATCAGGACCAAAAGGTCAAAGATCACAGCATCCAATGAAGAAGTGTTCATTATCAGAGCTCTTAGATCAGTCTCATCACAGTGTGATGGTTGTTAACATGTTTTAATGTGGCATAAAGTTGTTGTCATTAATGCAAATAAGATGTAAACACTGACAGAAACCAAAAAAAAAAAAAGGACACTGGACACATGGAGTATCAAATAGTTTATACAGGTGATCTAATTAAATTTGATCAGTCATTGCTCTGATTTGTGTTCATTCATAGACTTTTATATTTTTTCATTTTTTATTTTTACTAAATAACTTGGTCATGTAGATATTTTAAGTCCTTACAACTGAAACAACTATGTGATTTAAGTAGCCTCATGATGGCCATGTAGTTCAGTTAATCCTAATAAAAATACACAGGTTTCTCTGTAAGTCCAGCCAACTTCTATCACATCCATGTACCATCTGAGGCCTGCATCACTGCATTCCCACTGATATGCCTATACTGTAAATGACCAAGTGAGAAAATATTAAGAACTTGAAATTTCCCTTTGACCCCACGTAAAATAATAAAGACTGGAGATGGGGCCTTTATTTACAGCATATACTTATATGTTATGTGGAACCAAGTAACCAAGAAGCATGGATTAACAGCAGAATAATGGAATATGTGTTTTAATATACAATCACAACATCTGTGTTGAAGCATTTTTGATGTTCATGGGATAAAACCTGTTCATGAGGGCTAGCATGACTCTGTTATTGTTCACAACCATGGTATACATATATAAATAAATATATATATATATATGATATTTCTATGAAAATACATGTCTAATTATGTATTGACACAGAAAAGAAATAAAATATTTTCAATGCACAATTGTTGTGCCTTCTTGTCTGATGCTGTTTCCAAGGTCAAGGTTTTCTTTATTGTCATTCGCATTTCATGTGGTACATGTGATGGAATGAAATTGTGTACACAGGGTCCCAGTTACAGCCAACAAATGTATAAATTGTAAACAAAAAAATAATAAAATAAAAATTGTAATAAGATCTAAGATATGAACTAAGAAATTTGTTGAACAAAGAATACACTAAACACTTAATAGGGCAAAAACAATTTGCCGAACATCAGCACGAACAAGAGTCTGTGTGAGCAGATGAGTATGAATGAATACAGCAGTATGTATAGTCAGCAGCACATATCAACAATCAAGTGGCGTTATAATGACGTTCCTTGTGTAAAAAAACAAAAACAAAAAAGTTTAAACTCAAGCTTAGACCAGCCACCAGCCAGGCTAGCCCCCATTAGCCAGGCTAACCATTCCATTTTTTAATGCCAGTTGAATATTGGTTATGTAGTGTCTCAACAAAAAGGTAATTTAGGTTAGAGTTTTACATTCAAGTATTTGTCATTTATTGGATTGCATGAATAAGATTGAAGAAACAGGACATAATGGCAAAATAACAACATAATTGTTCCTCATTGGCATGTGAAAGCACCATATACAGTATGAAGGGATTTTATTATTATTCATCTGCTTCCTAATATATTCAATATTATTTTACCATATTAATAGCCTTCATATTAACAGGTCATCAAACCAGCCACTAGGGGAGCACAAGCCTGTGTATCTCTTGTGCCGGTCCTGAGCCCAAGTAAATGATGAGTGTTGTGTCAGAAAGGGCATCCAACATAAAACTGTAGGAGTTCTAGGGTTTTCCTCCTACAGTTTTCCTCCACCAGATGGTGCCAACAGGGAGACAGCTGCAGATCCTTACCTTGATGAGCTGCAGGGGTATAAATGGCAGTTGACGACATCATTCCAACACTGACGCATTGTCTGCCTGATGGTAGTGAGTTCATGCCTGGCCTCCGTTGTATTCTCAGCATTGTTCCTTAGACTAACTCCTTGCTCCTATGCCTTGCAGAACCTCCTGAGCTCCTTTGACGCAGTGGACCCCCCTGTGTTCTCTGAGTGTCTCCTAGTGATCTCCTTCATTGCTCTTTGCCTTCCCCACTTGCTCCTTGATTCTATTATCGGTCTGGAACCTCTTCAGACTACTATTTTAGGAATGCTTGGACCTTCATGCTTTGGAGTTTGCTATATTCTCCTGAGGTAAATAAACAATTTGTTTATTTATCCGAATAATTTGCAGACCCACTTGGCCTCAATACATAGTTATAATAATAATAATGATGATGTGTATGTATTGTCATCATTGTATGTTCTCATTAAATGGTGAAATTGGCTCTCTGCATTTAACCCATCCACCACCAGGTGGAACAATGGGCAGCTATGAAAAGCACCCGGGAGCAACTGGGGATAAGGTGTCCTGCTCAGAGACACCAGAGATGTGCAATGACCAGGGTCCCAAGTCGGCTGCCCTGCCCCTACACCATCTTGCCCCCCATCATGGTTCCCATGTGACGCACCATTCAGGGCAGATCCGGCGCTCTCTCCACCCATGTAGGGTGACTCTAGGTGCAGACGCCAGCTTAGTACCAGTAAGTTTTGTCGAGTATCTGAAAAAGCTAAGTCTGGTCCTCTGGACCGGAAATCAGTTATGAATGTCCAGAGGACCACACTTAGCTCTTTTAGATTTTTCTACCTGGATTATTGAGCATGCATCAGGGTATTTTGTTGAGTAGATTTTTTTTTCTTTAAGTAAATTGCAATGGCTATTTCTGCTGGGTTAGAGGATGTTCCAACTGGGCAGACGGTTAGGCAAAGTGCAGTTTTCACTTAATCCCCTAAATCAGGAAATGTAAAGGACCGCAAATGAACTGAATGCAGAGCTTCGTCCAGTCTTGACTTGGAAAGTAAACATCACCTGCATGGATCTAAAGTCGAAGATATGAGGAATCCGCTCCGATCACTTTTTTTCCAGCAAACAAAAAATTCTATATCAATCATTTTGTGAAACGATGTCTGTACAATGTCAGAGTATAACTATATGTGTTGGAACTGAGTTTTAGCACATCTTTGCGGTAGTTAGCTTAACTATGCTAAGCTATGTGCTAACACTGTAACCACACAGACACAAGGTTGTGGGTGTATCTGCAGGCTATGAGGGACATCTACATGCATATTATTGTAATTAATTTCTCTGCCAGCCACCAGAACTTTGTTATTAACTGAAGAGTTTGGACATCCTTCACAAATCCATTAAAACATTGATTATCCATGGATTTAACTTAAGGTTGTGAAGCTCTTCCATTGTGTAGTTTACTCCTCATGTTCACTAAACAATTAACAATGTCACAGTAACTTATCAGTGACAACATGCCCGCATGGTCTGACATGATTTGTTTCTCCACCTCATACGTGTCACTCCGACCGCAGCTATTTTAAGCATACTGTACATCTTTCTCTTGCACCTTGGCCCTTTGGTCTGTTTGTAAGACATCTTGAGCTAACGCAGTACAGTGCAAGCCTACACGGGTGGAGGAAACGCGGTATTGTGCAATACTGGTCACGTGTGGAAATTATGTACAGGTAGTCCTTGGGTTACGACGGTCTCGAGTTACAACATTTCGTGGTTACGACGCACCTCCCTTTGACTTTGAATAGCCTTAATTCGAGTTACACAGCGGCAGGAATCCATGCGTTTCTTTTGTGTGTGGGGTGTTAATACCTTTCCCTTTAAGACCCTATGGACTCCTCCTGCTCTCTGGTGTCCATTTTGTTGTAGGAAACCGT
>JARVGV010000630.1:7300908-7319748 GCA_031762435.1 Hypsolebias longignatus | reverse complement strand
TGGGCCGATTCATCGATTAATCGATAAAATATCGGCCGATTCTTCGATTGTTGAATTAATCATTAGTTGCAGCCCTATCAATAACAGTTTCCCAGTACCACCTCTAAGAGTCGCCAATGGACCAATAACCATAGAAACGAGAGTTCGCCATGAAGATGGTGTGGGCTGTGCACATTTCCACGATCATTTCATTCTTGATACTTCGGAAGTTTTGCTTGAAAATGGGCGTACACCATGTTTTTGTGCGTATTGACCCTTTGTACACGAGGCTCCAGATCACACACAAACAAAGTAGAAACTTTTTTTTGTTTCACACAAAATGTTGAGACCATGTTGATTATTGACCTCTACAAAAGCTCTAGTCCATGAAAACTTTTAAAACATCTAAATTATTATTAATCACTAAAATTTCACAAAATGCAACACAAATTATGTAAACATCCCAAAGTAATGACTCTACTAAGATGATGCTACATTGCTAACAACTGTTGGTAAAATAACAAATTCAGAAGTTACCTGGTGAATTTTTGGGTTTCTTTCCACATTTTGGACACTTGCAGTCCATTGGTGACTCAGACTGATACAAGTCTGGCTTCAAGCAATCTTTGCAAGACCAGTGTCCACACAATAACTTGACTGGATCACTTAATTCATTACATGCTGAACAGAGAGGTGGTTGACTGTAGTGATAAAAACAACACATTACTTCAGTTAGCTGCGTAGAATTTATGGTCAGAATAATCAAACCAAAGAACGGGACATTACTGCAAATATTCACTGAACAAAGCTACCGCCGCCCCATCCAAAATTAAAAATAATCTTCTTAATCTACTTTTAAACCAAACTGTCTAAATAATAAATAATCATTTGTTTTATAACCCTTGTCGTTTCCTTCAAAACTAAATATTTTTCTCTGCTGGTTGCCACGACACCGGTAAATGCCTCTGTATAATGTTTAGCACGACAGTGACACTTGGGGATTTCCCAGTTTTAAATATGAGGCTGGAAATCCTGATGAGATCAAGCCAGACCAGTAAAATTCAGTTTTCAAACCAGCGCACTCTGAAACAAAACTTGTTGCCAGGTGATAAATCACATTTCAACAAACTACAGATCATTTTGAAGTATTTCAGATGGAGAATTTGAGAATAAAAATATGTCAGTATTAAAAGTTTATTTTTACCAGCATGGATTACTTGTGTGTGACAAAATCAAGTTTTGAACCAAATGCTTTGCTCAAAATATTATAAATGTTGCTCAACAGTGGCTGTTTCTGAAAATCCAATAGAGACAACAAGGAAATGTATTTTATGTGTTAAATTAATACCAAACAAAAATAGGTTAAATTTACCTTTGCGGATCTTCAATATTAAAGTTCATTGGGAAGCCCTTGGACATGTCACTCTTCATGGACTGAGCGGTGGGAACCCAAGTTTCAGTTCCACTGATCTGTGAACTACAAACAGAAAGTTTTCACTCAGAAATTATCTTTGGGTTTACTTTTTGACTTGTTTATTAAGTTCTTCCAATACTTGAACATTTGTTGTGTCATGACAATAAATCGTTCTCAAGCAGGAGACAAAGAGAGAAAGGGAAATGTATACTTGCTTGATTGATTACATCAGACTAACCCAAATTATTTGGAATTCTGGCATAAACCTGTATTTTGAGAATAATCCACACATTTATCATCAGGTTAAGGTCAGTAGAGAAGAGGTGGAACACCAAGGACGTCGCCCACAACTGCCACCCATAGTATATTGCACCTGACCTGCATGGTCCCTCCTGTAGGTGTCCTGAAGAAGGAAAACCCATGTAGTTTTTTTTACTTCGGACTCTATGGGTTGAGACACAGTCACCAGGAACTTGCTGACAAGACCCTCATGCAGGCCTAACTCCAGGGTTGGGCCCTGGTTCTTCTGTATTTTTCCTCATTCTTACAAAAGCTGTGAATCTTTGTCTGGGATGTCACCCTGGGACTGATCGGCCTTGGGAGACCCTGCCAAAGGCAAATGAATGACTGACAGCTCAGCTCCTAAGACCATTCTCTCTCAGGGTTCAGAGCGAGGTGCTTCCTCAGGTGGAATGGTTAATGTATCTCAAGTATTTTTAAGAACGGGACGTGAGACTGATGAATCGGTGCAGCTTCTGCAGTATTGTGAACTCTGTGCCGGTCCGTTGCGGTGAAGCGAGACCTGAACTGCAAGCTAACAGTCATGTTCCTACTACCCTCACAAGTCTGGCTAGTGATAGAACAAGATCTCAGATACAATCAGTCAAAATTAGTTTTTTCTGTGGTAGCTGGGTTGTCCTTTGGAGGTAGAGTGAGAAGTTCCCACGATACCTTATACGTCCATTAGTAGTAAATCAACTGTTCTCAAAATCCAAAGCATGAATTCTCTTATCCTGAATAGAAGCGTCTGCACCACTAGAACTGGGAAGAGCTCACCTGTTGACGACTACCAGCCGATCCAAACCATTTTATGATCATCAGACAAAACCACTCCAGATTTCTTTGGTGGAAGTGGTCTTCACAAAACAAAATCCAACGTGGAGACACAGCCCGAGTTCCACCACAGACAACTTACTGTGGACTGTCTTATGGATGGACAGAGATTAGCCGACAAAGGGTTTGACAGTTCTGTTATTCAGGTGTCAAGCAGGAAACAGACTAGGTTTAAACAAAGGGACCACCTCTGACCTTGACCTTTGACCCCATGACCTTAAATGGATCATATTTGACCCATGAGGTGTTCAGCTGTGATGTGTGACCTTTGTTTGTTACAGGGTCGTCAATTCAAAGCCAAGGTCAAAAACTGTCCTCAGACAGACGGCACTGTACCATAAGACGTCTTTGGACAGAAGTATTAAAATTAATAAAACACATATTTTAAACACAACATTTAGTTTTTACCTTTGGGGCCTTTCATCACTCATGTCAGGCGGCAGGAACATGGACCCAGCACGCTTCAAGGACGGTCTGGAAAAAGATATTCAGAGTTAATCTTAGCTTTTATTTATTTTGAAAATGAACGGTTTCAGAATCAGAACGAGAATAAACTTTATTGTCATTGCACCGAGGCACAGCGACAACATGTACGTACAGTCGTCTGAAAGACGGGCGGAGTGCACGAAGCTGCTAAAAGCGCGGCCCTTTTGTTCTTATTCAGAATAATATTTTGCTTAGATGAGAAAAGGGAAGAAAAACATGAGACGGTTAAAAAAAAAAAATCTCTCAAACCTTGTCCTAGACAGGGCACGATTTGAGGCGTCAAAAAAACCTACCACAACATAAATAGACGTGATACATGTACATATAGCTGGTGAAGTCATTGAATCTCAAAGGGAAGTTGTAGCACAGCCCAGATAAGAGGTGTTGTCATCAGCTGGGTTGAGGTTCTGTCACATGTCCACGGCCTTGGGGAGGGAGGGATGAGGAGACAGACAAACATCTTTGTTTTTTCAAAATATGTCAGGAGTTGAGATAATCCTGTCGTCAAGGCGACATTTTAGGTCAGGCAGAACTTGTGAATTGTTGTTTCTGCATTTAAAGTCTTGCTGGTAAAAGTTCTCCGATGGAAAGCTTCAAACAGCCGAACTGATTCCTTACGCCAAAGTCTGCAGCTTCTCCAAGATGTTCCCACCTTCATGTGTGCTGCTAGAGAGACCACAGTCCTGATAACAGCCTGCTCCAGCTCTCTGATGCAGCTCCACATGATTCAGCTTCAACACATCCACACAAATTTGTAGACAATCCAGATTTCACCAACCCAAACAGCAGAATCCAGTTTTCATCATGAAACCAATTTGTTTCCGTCGAGGTAAGAGGGTCCTCCTAACCCTGACTCCTGTCAGGAGAAACTGATCCATTTTTTTTTGAGAATCCAGCTGATCAAGACCTTCAAATTAGGAAGGTATGCATGATAATTTTAAAAAAAAAAAAAAAAAAAAAAAGCAGCTCTTAAGGGTTCACAAACGAAGAAATGCAAGAAGGGAAGCGGGCGGGACGGAGCACAGGAAAATATGTCTGGCTTCACCAGAGGACAAGAAGAAAAAAACTAAAATATAAAAATTAAAAAAAACAATTACAGTGTGTTGTGAAAGATGCAGACTTTATTAACATTTACTTGTTGGTAATAAATAAATAAATAAATAAATAAATAAAACACCTTGGATTCTTTTTTCTTTTAAATACTTTGGATCAACGTTACCTGTCAGGCAGCTCAGCGGATGAGCTCGCTGCAGGAGAGGAACCTGAACCCAATCTGCTCCTGCGTTTCCTTTCACTCATTTTTACTTGAACACCTAAAATAAAATAAAAAAATATATTATTGAGGAAAAAACATGTTGAAATTTAGTTTTAGGTCCCTCTTGCGTAGCACCTTTTTTTTTATTTTGCCAACGTACGGGGGTCACTCACAACAAGAAAACATTTTCAAGATTAAACGTGAAACGCAGATAAAAGTTTCTAAGTTCCTTTTCTGGTTTTGTAGTTTGTTTGTTTTTTTGTTTTGTTTTGTTAAATAGAATTTTGCTTCATTGAACAAACTTTTTGCTTCTTTAGCTCGTGTACTGCTATTTTGTGCTAATCCTGTGCTACTTTTAGCTAACCTTTTGTTCCCATTAGTTTGTAACTAGCCTTTGTGCACTCAGGTAGCCTTTTGCTACTTTTATTTGTCGTTTGGGTATTTAAGCTTTATACTAACCTTTCGTTGCTTTCAGCTTGCCTTTTGCTACATTTAGCTAGCATTTTGCTACGTTAACTGGCCTTTTGCTACTTTAAGCTTTCCTATTACAACTGTAGCTTGGCTTTGCTACTTTTAGCTGGTTCTTGGCCATTTTTAGTCACTAATCTTTTGCAACTTTTAACCACCATTCAACTAGTTTTAATTTTTAAACTAGCCTTTTAATTATTTTAACTTGTAACTAGCTCTCTCCTACTTTTAGCAAGCATTTGTTAGTCTTTGGATATTTTTAGCTTTGGCTACCTTTTGTTAAATGTATTTAGCTCTTGGTTTTAAGATTCAAGCTAATTATGCTTTTAGCTTGCCTTTTTACTATGCTAAATTAGTCTTTTTCTACTTCAAATATCCTTTTGCTACTTGTTTTTTTGCTAATTTTAGCTAGTCTTTTACTACTTTAGCTAGCCTTTAGCATTCTGCTGCTTTTAGGTGTTAAGTAGCTAATTTTACCATTGTTTTCATTTTACTATTTTAATACTTTTAACTTGCAGCTATTCTTTTTCCATCTTTTAGCTAGCGTTCTGCTGCTTTTAGCTTTTAATTACAATTTAGCTCATTGTAACTTTTAGTTCACCCTTTACCATTTTAACTTGCAGCTATTCTTTTCCAACGTTTAGCATGCCTATTGCTAGTCTCTATTTTAGCTATGTTTTGAGTCTTTTAGCTTTTAGTCATGTTTTTGCTACTTTTGTCCTGATGATGTTCACACAGCACGTGGCACAATTAGGTATCTCTGCAGACAAATCCAGGAGGCATATCTGGAGGGCCACATCTGATTGGACAATAGAAAAATGGGCGTGACCAAAAAAAAAGTTTGAACAAATAAAAACAAGACATTTGTGTTAACCACAGGCATTTTATGTCTATGGTGTTAAACGGTTCGAAATTAGCTGTGTCTCCATAACTTTTCTTAACAATTGAATTGACCTTCAAACAGAGGTCAAAAGTGTTAAGAAATGACTTTTAGTCTCCAAACCCTATGTGTCATTTTTCACCACTTTTATTGTCTGTCCAACAGATCTCACTTGTAAATGAGTCTTCGAGACTCAATGTGACTTATCTGTTTAAATAACGGTTGATTGAATCTCAAAAATGCCTCACTAGTTCATCCAAATACTGTACATTTATTTTACTTTTACGTCATAGTCAGTTTCACATCACACTATACGCAGAAATGCTTTTCTTGCAAGCCCAAATAATAGCAGCAGCTAGCTGTAGCACCGTTGGTGCAGCCTGGCCTACTTCTGGCTGAAACATATCAGCATTTTGGCCAAAAGAATCATGCAATGAGAAGATGTAAATAAAAAAGTTTATTAAAAACATTTCCATACATTAGGCGATTCAAGCTGTTTTAGCATGACAACAATCCATTTTAGTCTCAGCTGTAACCAGAAAAGTTGTTAGCTCATCAATCTGGTCAAAATTAAACTATTTCTTCAAATTTAGCTCTTTTAAAATACTATCCACAACAGGTAAGATGTTCATATTTTTTCCCCACAAAACACCACTTTAAAAGATATTGAAATGTCGTTTAAAGTAAAACAGAATTTTTTTTTTTTTTTGTAACATTATTTTTGTCTGGAGCAAAGCCACAAATTAAACTTAGAAACACACACTTAAAAAAAAAACTTTTCTCATGTAACACAACATTAGAATATAACATTCATTTCTGAGAGACCACTGAATGTAAAAATAAATAAATAAATAAGTCCTAAAGAGTACCTAATGGTATTTTGTTAAAACTATAATTTATAAGAAAGTTATCAGTGCAGATAAGATTCTCCAGTTCCACTGTGTCAAAGCTGCACCAGCAGAGCTCAGTAACCAACTTGTGTCCGAGTCCTCCACATACTGTACAGCATGCACATTTGCACATGTAAGGTGAAGTTTGTCTTGTGGAAAGGAGTCAAGAGAAGACACTTTCTTCAGAGCACTTCCCCTTTTTGTCGTTTTCACCAGAAACCCATATCCTGTGAGGAAACCACATGCGTTTACAAGGGGTAGAGGTTAACATGCTCTGCAAAGCGTTCACATGTTCTGCTGACACATGTTGGTGAAATAAAACTGCTCCGGTCTCCCATGCGGCTGTGCCACAGTCATCATTATCCTGCAGGTTGTTCTACAGTTGGACACAGCTTCAGGACATCAGGTGCAGCAGCGATGGTGAACATCTCCTTCAAAGGCAGAGCGAGCGCTCTCTGTGCAGAGGAGTGTGAGTGAGTGCCCACTGCTGCATGAAGTTCTATCAAGTACGTGAGCGTATTTTCTTAGCAGATCACCTGGTTGGTAAAGCATGGAATGGCAGGACATGTGGGTGGAATTGATCTGTGTTCACTGACCAAGTGAGGCCCAAGGGATGTTCAAAAACTGAATCCTGGGAGAGGGAACGATGGGAACAACAGGATCTGCACTGTGCACAGACCTGTCAGCAGGCTGAGGTATAACACGATGAGTCGAACTTCAAGCATTAGGTCAAATGAACAAGTATAGATGGGAGACAAACGTTTCAAAAACTGGGACTCATACCTTTTGTGAAAAAAGGCAAAAAAATAAATAAATAAAAGCATTTGAGAACACTTTTCTTGCAATTATGAACATTAAATAGGAAGATGTTTTCATACAAAAGGGCTGATTCTTGATATGATCACAATTTTGTATAATTCAAAGAAATAAATCTGAAGAAATTTCAGGCAAAAATGTACTCGGAAGTAAAATGAACTGTCTGACTGGACTGTAAAATGTTGATGAAGATTTTTTTGGAGACTAGCACTCACACTGGGAACGATTTAAGCTTTAAGGCTTTAGAAGAGAGTACAGTACGACTTTAAAGAATGGTGTTCTGTGATGAGATTATCCGCAGTCAGTTTTTTTTTAATGGTAGATAGTCATCAGAACAACATCAATTTAGAAAATCTAAAATCCATTTGTACTTGAAAATTGCAATTTCTGAGTTTTAAGTAAAACAAATGACTGAAACCCAGCTGAAGTTGAAATTTTGATTTTGAGGCTGATGTTTCTCATCAACCTCAAAATCAAAAATGGCTGCCAAACAAAAAATTAAACACATTTAATCATTTGAGCACATAGTACTGCACAACCTTCACTGGTGAACCTGTTGCCACAATGTTTAAAGGCATAAAAATAGAAAGAAACATATTTTTGTCTGGAAATGCTAAAGAGAGTTAACTGGGCGCTCAGCAGAACAGTCTATAAAACCAACTGGTTTAATGACTTGCAACTAGAACACAGTTAAGTTGGGCGTGCATCATTCAGGTACAAAGCTCTGAGGTAAAACGTTAATTCAGAGTGGACACTCAAGCTAATGGCTGAGCAAGGAAAGACCAACATGGATCACATCTGTTCTAAAACAACTTCACAAAATTTGCAAAGCGGTTCATTTGAACACTAGATTATAAACATATTTATCATGACTTGAAGAGTACACAGTTATTTACCTCAAAACTGGGTTGGTCTACAGTCCATTACAAATAAAGTTTAACTGTCTAAAGAAGGCCTGCAAGCTGGAACATGCTCAAAACATTAAAAAAAAAAAAAAAAAAAAAAAAAAAAAGGATTTTTTTAACCAAATTAATGAGTGTTGGAGTCTTTTGATGTTCAAGAATCCAACTTTTGTGTGAAACACATATTGCTACATGGAATATCTTAAGGGGACTCAGATAAATTACCTATCCAATGAAAATGTTGGTTTAAGATGTTAAAATATATTTTACCTGAACTGTTAGCAAGTGTTGCCATTAAAGCTGTTTGGATGTGGCAGAAATCAGCTTTGTCTTTGGCCCCTCTCCATTGAGCCATTAGCTGGTCAGAAAAAAAAACTTGTGCTCTCTGTTTTAATATATGGGTATTCTAAGTTTTATTTTAAACAATCCTGATGCACACTCAATAATCCAGGTAGGAAAAAAAAAAGTTGAGTCAGGTTCTCTGGACGGATTCTTCTTGTTGAAACATTCTGTTTTTTACCCTCACTGAAGAAGTCCTTTGGATAAAAGACACAACGTTTCAACAAGAAGAATCCATCCAGAGGACCTGACTTAACTTTATACTGTATATATATTAAACAATATTACACCCAAAACAAACGTTACTTTAAAAAAAACTGCCTTTTTAGGACATTTATAGCATATTTGTGCCATAAAGATTTGATTGTAATGTAATTGTACTGTAGAAACTGTCCTCGTTTTGTAACTACCTCTTCCATCAAAAACACTTGAAAACAGCAGAATAATTCTGATCATGCTTCCAAAGCATCCAGTGTTTACATAAACACATGTCCAGTTGATGTGATCATGTGATCAGCAATCGTTCCCCCCCAGGAGCTGCCACGCTCTGTGAATGGTCAGCGCTCATGAGCAGCACGTTGTGATCCGCTGAGAAGTGACAAACCGCTCCCTGTAAAATAATCTGACTCCATGTTCAGACATCCAGGCCACATGGTTGCTGTCGTATGACGTGGAGGTGGATCAGGAGGGGCAGAGCCAAGTGGGAATCTGTCAATGCGTGTACAGTTTGTGCCGGCTGGACGCTGCCAGACCTGAATGATGTGGTCTCTCTCTGTCAGACAGAAATAAAGAGTCAGAGTCAGGAGTGAGTCTGCACCAGTCAGCAACTTAAACATCACCTGATCCTCAGAGTGACATTAGGTGCATCACATGTATGAGGTAGGGGGAATAGTAACATTATTTTATCCTTATTTCACATTTGATTTGAATTGTCATCCATCATAAAGGTGGACAATTGTTTCTGTGTTCATTTGTCTGTCTGTTAGCAAAAATGTTCTTGAAGACCAGATAGATTTCAATTAAACTCTACGAAAGCATTGAGTTCAAATAACTCACTCCATTTTACAGATATTACCTAAATCTTGTGTATGGCAGTCATTGAGTCATCCTCAACACATACTCTGAGTGCAGTCACAGATCTTTGTGCGAGGCTGCAGATGACATGCATTCCTTAAGGAATGCTACTTTATTTAAATGAGATTCAGTATTTAACAATGTCTTAAGAAATTATTTGCACAGAAAATATTATTTGTTTAATTTATTTAGTAGATTATAGTCTGCAAATTTGTGCACACAGGTTTAACTGATCAATATTTTTTGTAAAATAATTTAAATCATTATCTTATTTTCATACAAGAATACAAGGATTTTTATTGTCATTCACATCACATGTGGTACATGAGGTGGAGCGAAACTATGTACACAGGGTCCCAGTTACATCTAACAAAAAATACAAATTGTAAAGAAAAACATTTGTAAGATCCAAGTCATGAACCAAGAATACAGATATATTACATTCACTAAAATTGAGAATACACAAGACTAAGAATACAATAAGCACTAATGGTACAAAAACAATGTGCCAAAACAACAGCAGCACCAACATGAGTCTGTATGAGCAGATGAGGATTAATGAACACAACAACATGAAGTAATCAGCAGCATGAGATCAGCATCATAGTCAGCAGCACATATCAACATCCAGGTGGCATTACAGCGACTTTCACAGTTGTTGTTTTTTTCCCACAGTTTCTTTCCTGTTTAGAGATTTATGAGTCTAACAGCCTCAGGGTAGAAGCTGTTCCTCAGCCTGGTGGTTCTGCACTTAATGCTCCTTTTCCATGATTGTTTTGAATTAAATCAAACATCAAAATTAAGTGTTATAAAGCAAATGCCTTTACAAAATATTACTGTATATTGTTCTATTACACACACATATACAGTATACAATATGCCGTACAAGTCGCACCTTTTTGCATAAATTTGCAAGTCCTGCGACTTATACACTGAAGCAACTACTATCCATTTCCCTCCCATATTTATAACCCAAGTTTTGTCTGAGCTCTGACGATTTCATTCATTCTGACAAGGAAAATACCGAACACTAACATTTTCAGCCACTAGAGGGCCCTCGACTAATATGGCAAGCCAAGTGTCTCATTAATAGGTAAAAGTGGCTATTAATGAGTCACTTGGGTTGCCATACAAAGCCACCTTCGTCTCGCTCTGGAACTCCTGGAGCAAACGTGAAATCAGCTGCATTTCACCGCACCGCTCCGGTGAAATGCAGCTGATTTGACAGTTAAAGTGCATTTATTAAGGAAAAGTTCATCTGAGACACACCTTTGCTATAATTTCAAGTTAACAAATAATTGTTTTTAGTCGTTAATCTTGTTAAATTCTTGTTAAAGTCCTCCCGTGCATGCTCCCACAGCTGCCATTTGGCAGCCAAAAGATTTTTGGCACAACACCAGCCCATGTTTCCAGGTGGTCAGCGGTGTTGCATAATAGATGCGACTTATACAGTGAAGAGACTTATTTATATTTGTTTCCGCTGCATTAGACATATTTGGACTGATGCGACATGTACAGTGGCAAGCATGTACTCTGTTCAGTGTCATCAGGATGAATGAACATAAATTAGTTGAGGTTTCAGCTTGGGCCCAGAGCAAAACAAAGGATTTTTATAAACTAAGCTAAACCGCTGAGAAATAAACATGTTGGCTCTGATCAGAGGCTATAACTGTCAGGATGTGGAGGTTTTAGATGTTTTTGCGTTTCATATTTTAATTTCCTCTCTCTTTTTCTGTCTATTCATTTGATTTCTCTGGTGGAGTTGTGGGTTGGTTGTTTTTTTTCTCTTGAGCCTTGCCCAAAAGTGGTTCCAGGCCCTCCGGCCTTCACACCTGTTTACACCTGTGAACACCAGCCACCTTTTAGTTAAAGTGTTTGCCTTGTGAAGCCTCTCAGAGTACCTTTGTTCTCCTCTTTCTTCTTATTTATTCCTCTGGTACAAGGACGCCTGAAGCCCAAGGTTTTCACATTTTTCCAACACACGGAACAATTTAGTGTTGGAAACTTCTCAGTGGAATTAGGTTGATTTGAACTCTGAGCGTTAGAATCATTTCTATCTATACAAAGTATTTTTGGTGATTGCTACAGAAAATGCTTAAACCAACCTTTGTTTTGCACTATCAGAATTGATTGCCTCATCATTTTAATTATTTTGTTTCACAATATTGTTTTTTTTTTTTTTTTATATTTGAGGTTATAGTAGCGGCATCATTCTCTGTTACTGGTTTCTCCCACACAGCTGAACTCTTTTGGTGTCTGGTTCATTGTGGAAATGTTGAACAGATCTGGTACTGCAACAAACCCAACTGTTAAGAAATGGGTCATTATTTAAACTATAGATGCATACTACCGGTAGTTTGTTTGATTTTAAATGCTTTTATTCGACTATTGGCTGACAAATTATCTTTTGATATGTGATGGCCTTGACCACGGGGGCTTCTGTTGCTGAACATGGTAAGATTCATGTTTTATTCAGTTTGGCTTTGAGCTTCAGTATATCTTGTTTTTCTATCAGAACATGTGCGGTTTGGAAGATTTTTTTTCTTTAGCACCCTCACAGATTGTAATAGCGATATGAGGTTATTCAGCAGAAGGTCTCACCCTCTGCTTTGGCATTAACACAGGGTGTCAGGAGAAGAATCACAAAAATTCAAGAGAGTAGAAATCAGAAATGCTGATAACATCTACTATTTCTTTGTCCTTTAAAACTCATGTTCCTGATGTAAATTTAGTATATTAAACTGCCATGGGGATTGGAGAGCAATGGTTGCTTCACTTATTTGACCAACAGGTCAAAAAGCAGAATAAAAAGATTGTTTTGTGTCCAGTGCATCCATTAAGATTTACACTGAACTATAATCTTTTATATGAACATTATAACAAGAAATTGAACAGTTAGATGATAATACATTTGTAAAAAGTCAAGAAATGGATAGAGCTCAGTTTGTTCTTTAGGTCTTGTTTACCATTAACTTATGCTAAATGTACACACAGATAGCTGTTTGTGTGTATTTGCTTGGTGCAGAGGCCTGCTAAGCTGCTAAACATGTATACAATGATCTTAGGGGATGCATCTGTTCCTGAAAAGCGCCCCGAGACAACTTTGTTGTGATTTGGCGCTATACAAATGGATTGAATTGAATTGAATAGAACCCGGGGCATCCAGCTGATAAGTCTTGGATTGATCCTGATCAGTCTGGCTTTATGGTGGGGGCAGGCTGTGATGGAGCGAGGCCGGGCACGAGTCCGTTCTTCAGCCAGCGGCTAACAATGAAGGGATGTAGAAGCATGCACCTTGTTGTTAACCTTGTTGACGTGATACTGCTTTAAGCTACACAAGTAACCAAATACATGTGAAAGAATGTGAGAGTTAATGAGGTAACATAATGAGTAAAAGTACACGAGCATCATGAAAATGTCTTCCATAATGGTCTTAAATGTTCAGAGGTGTGAGAAGGGTGGAGTCAGTGGCTCAAGTTTAAACAGGACCCCTTATTTGCTGTTTAACTGTAGAAACTGATTATTTTGGTTATTGTGTTATTGCTTGATGTCTAATCTTTTGCATTTTAGCTAATGCAACTAAATGCAGCTGGTTGTTGTTCATGGACAATAAACATCAATGGCATTGAGTTGAAAATGTATTCAACTTCCCTTGCTATTCAACTTACTTTTTTCCGCCCAACCTGAAAATTAAACAGGTTTTCAGATTAGATGCAAGTAATGCACAAACTAGGCTGAAGTTAAATGCGGTGCAAGATTTGTTTTAAATTAAAGGAACATCCCCCCGCCCCCCAAAAAAATGCTTCTTGCCGGACGCCGAGCACAAAGAAACTTTTTTTTTTTTTTAACAAACATTTGTTAACAGTTAGAGTATTTGTTGGAGATGACTCCCAGCTACTACTAAACCAAGCTCAGTATCTAACGGACAGAGTTATAGCTACGTTTTCTGTTGCTAAGTTTGATATAGGTGTGTGTGTGTGTGTGGGGGGGGGGGGGGATTTTGTACTAAGTTAACTCCAAAATGTTAAGATCGCCAACAATTACTTTCAGAAAGTATCATTTAAAATGTTCTAGTGGTTCATGAGATATTTTGCTAATAAACTGGCAGGAGTTGACTCCAACAAATATCTTATGAAAGATGTTGCACAATGTGTAGCATGTAAAGAATGTTTTGTAGATGACTACCACACTATTATCTATCTCAATACAGTATAAAATGCCATTTTATATTGGTTTGACTGCAAAGGTTGATCATTTATGTCCTCTAAATGCTTTTTACAAGTTGAAACATGGTCCATTGTTGTCCCACATGGCTGGTGGATTTGATTAGTGAGTGAGTGTAGTGTTCTAGTACCGGTACATTATTTTTCTGGACAGGAGTTGAACAGGGAATACAAATGAACATTGTTTTGGTGCAAACTATTCAAGTGGATGGAAGTTACACTGTGGAGAAGAAGAGAGGTATCTTTGCTTTTTTGAGGTATTGCAATGGGGCAACATGGTGGCACAGCTGGTAGGGTCGCCACTTCTGGTTCAAATCCTAGCCGCGGGCCTTTCTGGGTGGAGTTTGCACGTTCTGTCCGTGCTGCGTGGGTTTTCTCTGTGTACTGTGGAGTACTCTGTGGGTTTCCTCCCACAAACCAAAAACATGCATGTTAGTCTGATTGGTAACTCTAAATTGTTCCTAGGTGTGAGTGAGAGAGTGAATAGTGGTTTGTCTTTGTCTCTATTGCCCCATTTGCACTGCTCCTAATCAGCTCCTACTCTGCACAGCCCTGCTCAGTCTGGCTCAGCTCAGCCACCTGCACATTCGGACCAATTCTGGAGGCGTGTCCAGAATCCAAGTCCTGCTAATGTTCTGTGATGAGTTACACTCAAAGCAGTCTGGTCCTCAAATAAATAATGTTGAATTATTATTTTTATATATGTTTCTGTTCAGTGCCCTGAGACAACTTCTGTTGTGACTTGGCGCTATATAAATAAACTGAACTAAATTAAATCTGATGAACCAGATTCTACAAAAAACATCTACATTTAAATCTATCAAAGTGAAGTCTGGTCCTCTGGACATTCAAAAAACAAAACAAACAAAAAAAAATGTAGAACCATTTCTTCTTTTATCCGAAAGACTTCTTCAGTCTGAGGTGCTGTATTCAGCTCAGTCTTATAAATAGCTATTTATAAGTAAGATAATGATATACCAAATAATGGCTCAGTATCTGTAAATTGCCTGAATTATAGCTGTTTTTGTATAAGCAAATGTTGATTAATTGTGTTTAGTGTTCAGTTAGCAGTTAGCTGATCATAAAAAGTGAAAAGTTTAAAACGGCTAACTGAGAGCTTACCTGGACGTTAAATCTTGTACCTGCTATTACATCATTAAAACAAGCACGTTCAAAGTACATCTGCTTGAGAAGGAGTGACCAAGTGTTTTGGAACAGACTCGGGTTAAAATGACCTAATTAAACACCAGCTGCTGGTTCAAGGTCTCAACTTTACAGTGATCTTTTTATGTGTATATATTTCCACATCTTTCTGATCCTGATCAGGTCAAACTTTGCCCCCACTACCTCACCTCTTTCCCTTCCATGCCCCCCCCGATGTGCTGTCTGATCATGTTTGTTTGTGTTTGCATCTCCAGGAAGTGTGAACAAAATTCTGGCATGCTTCTTTTTCCTCCCCCGCCTCTGCCATGCTTGTCCCAGCTGTTTCCTCTGTCCTCCCTTGTTCTGCCTCTGCGGGGGCTTCACCGTCCACCTCCATCGTCATCCATCAGTCCTAATCCCTAACCTGCGTTTCTCAGCGGGGTACAAGGTCAGTATGGAGCTCCAACAACTCTCCACCCTGCCAGAACATCCATCCCACAATGCCCCTCATTTCCCTCCCAGCATGCTTCGCTCTCCCTGACCCTGGCACCCTGGCGCTGTTGTTTGCCGGTATCTCATTGGATAGCAGCTATGGCAGAAAAACAAGGGAAAAAACAGCAATTTCCCTTTCCCAAAAGGCCTGGAGTTTAACTACCAACCTGCAGTTGCCAGTTGAGCCGTACAAGGCAAATATAGCAGCTCTTTTGAAGTCCTTAAAGCTGCCAAGTCACCGGGGGTGGTGTGACCAGCTGTTCAACACATGTAAAACTGTTTGCATGTGTCATTGTGAGGGTGAGATGTGTGTGAATTCCAGGATGTGAGTTAAACTCTGCCATCGTCCTCAGTTCCTCCTGGAACTGTGTCACTTCAGATTCAAGCTGCTCTCTCATTGTGTGTTAATGTGAGGACCAAGGAAGGATTAAGTGGCTAAAACTGTGAGAAGTTGCTAATCTTTTCAGGTTTTTTTATTAATAAACAAGTTCAGCCCATCGTTAGCTAGCATTCCAGGCAGTCTGATGCAAAATAACTCTGCTTGAGTTTGCAGAATGAAAATAAAAGAAGTGTGCTTATTATGCATTTGAATTGTTATGGAAATAATTATAATCAGCATTATCGTCTGGACAGGAGCAAGTAGAGAGGTGGATGGAAGATTAGCCCTGAGGATGATTCTGATCTGTCTGCACCTCGGTGACTTTGGAGGAATAAACACTAATATTCATACACAAACATTCTTACACATGCCCACAGGAAGGTAAAGAAATATACACCAAGAAATGAATACAAAATAAACACAATCAAGGGTTATTTCTACAACACACATCATACTATAATGATTTGTGTATTTACTGTATATAACACAAACACCAGGATAGCTATTAATCTTTCTGGCATGAAGGAACGTGAAAATAGCACAACGCCAGTTTACTAAATCATCAAAATGACTAACTTCCACGAGTCCACAATCTTTTTTTTTTTATACCTTGGTGTGTTAGTTTTGAGAACAGGTTTTTTCCAACTAAAATATTGTTATGAAGAACTGAGTGAGTACATCTACAGTATGTACCTGTACTATGGTCAAGGTCTGTACACGTCTTCAGTTTTCTTTTTTTAAATGGTGGCTTTACGCTCTTTGTGCATCATCTGTCTCACACAAATAAAATAAAAAAGAAGGAAAAAAAATACGCAGAAATACTCTTTTGAGTGAAGATTTTTTTAAACTAAATTTTTGGTGTACCCATGTGGACATGAAAAACAAAGCTTTTTAAAAACAACCTAACACCTCACTTTAATTTATGCTCCAGAACTCAAACCAACAGGAGATTGGTGGCATAGAGGTTAGAGAAGGTGGGACAGAGGGCTGTGGTAGCTCGGTGGTCTGTGGTTGAGTCAGGAAGGGCATCAACAATTGACAAGTCATGGAGCAAGTTAGTTCACTGTGGCGACCCCTGAAGAAGGGAGCGGCCAAAAGAAGAAACAATAATGAATTCAGCTTTCAGCAAACTTGTTTAATCAACTTTTGCTTGGCAATAGCTGAATGTTTCAATCTGTTTCGGATACAACACATTCACAATGAACCCAAAAGGATGTTAAAAACCTAAATTTTAGTGTTTGGTTTGAACATCAGAAACAATTCTCGTCTCTGATGTTCAATCCAGACACTTTAGCCGGTCTAAAAGAACCGTCACTTTATTGTTCATAGTTTATTTGTCATATGCAGGTTAACATAAACTCAACAATCAATAAAATGTTCAGGATGAAGAGAAGAAGACATACTAAAACATCCAATAAGGGTACAAAATAAAGTACCAAAAGTCAAAAATAATATTATTTATAAGATCCAAAACAAATACTGTATAGTAAACAGCAACATGGTATTTGTAGAATATAACCGTGCAAGTGGGATGTATTAGTATAAATAAGTATTTCACAGGTAGGAATATTAGCTTAAATGCACATGATATATATTGTGCATAACAAACTACACAGAGTGTGTGACGTTGCACAGGTAGTCAGTGACATTGAGATGAATTATGAGGGTAAGGTAGTGACATACATGAAGCAGCCACATGGCACAGCATCAATAAACACATTAGGTGTCACAGATTTGGCTTAGTTCAATGTTATGGTCAAGAGTTCAGAAATCTGACAGCTTGTGGGTAATAACTGTCTTTGAGTGTTTTGTGTGTGATGGGAGGCTCCTGTATCATCTACGTGAGGGTAGTATACAGAAAAGTCCTTGTGCTGGGTGGGTGTGGTCCTTGATGATGCTGCCTGCTTTACATAGACACCAGCTGTGGTAGATGTCAGAGGAAAGTGGCCACAAAAAATGAGTTAAAAATACCCTATTTTAAAAAAGGTAGCTTTTTGCATGTTAAAGTTTCAGAATGAGTTGAGTTTAAGCTTTGAGACAGATTTTTAAGGAAAGGGCCAAAGAAGCTGATGGACCACCTGGTTCTGTAGTGACTCGCTACACCATTTCAGTACATTTGGACCCAGTGAGTTTCAGAACCGGTATTCAGCTTACTACAAGGGCCAACTGGGACAGGCAGAGCTTTGTCCCTACAACCAATGAAAAGTGACACTGAGACAACTTTCAACTCCCACTGTGAGGTTTCCAGTTTTTTTTTTTTTCCCTCCGCAGGTTCCTGGTTCCTGAAGCAGAGTCAATGAGCCACAGCTGACAGTCATCCCACTAATTACCTCCAGGGCTATAAGAGGCTGTGGGCCTGCTTCATCCAGTGTTTGAGCATCATCTACTACATTACCCTGGTTCTCCTGTGCCTTCTGTCCTGGATCTTATCAACTGTCCTGTGGACCTTGACACCTGAGTTTAAGACCTAACGTTGTGGGCCCTCGCCAGTTGCTCCTCCGCCTTCCTTTCACTTGCCTCCATGCTCCACCCATGTACCTACCTGTGAACCTCCTGGACTGGGTTTTCTACAGTTTCCTCTCTGAGCTGCTCCACCTTACACTCAGGATTTCCAGTGAGTGTCACCGGAATACAGAGTCTCTTAATATTCGCTGTAAAATAAATCATGTATTATCAATAATTTTGAGTCTGTGATCCTTCAGTCCGTTCTTTCTGGGTAAACACCTCCGTTGTGCCACCCGTTGTTACAATATTCATCTGAAAAGTCAACCCAAAAGTCAATGAGGGAACTACAAGGGTAATCTATTGCCCCTTATCCACAGCGCCTGTTCGGGCCCTTTCGGGCTCCTACATAACTAGTTGTGGGGGATTGTGCTGTGTATCCACAGTGCCTCTAGAGGAGGAACCCGTCCGATTTTTGGGACCTGCTTCGTTGGGGTACTAGGTCTGGTTCTTGTTGGGTCCAGTTGTGACATCAGCGCACTGTC
>JARVGV010000630.1:7176079-7186143 GCA_031762435.1 Hypsolebias longignatus | reverse complement strand
GAGAGGAGTAAAGGAGGCCATCTTTGTGAAAAGAAACCGTCCATCATTAAACAGAGGTGGAGGCCTCCGGGTTCAACAGTCCCTCTCTTACAATGTTGTTATTACTAGTATCACTCAGCCCCCTGTGAAAAACAAGCAACCATCAGGGTGCTAATGATCCATTGTTAGGCTGTTGGTCCCCCTTGATCATGTGAGCAGCTGGTTTTGGCTGTCAGCACCTAACTGGTTGATCCACTGTGAGAAGGTGCTATTTATAAGACTGAGCTGAATACAGCTCCTCAGACTGAAGTCTTTCGGATGAAAGACAAAACGTTTCTACTATTTTTGTTTGTTTGTTTGTTTGTTTGTTTTGTACTAGAGGACCAGACGTAACATTTTGGATTTTTCTACCTGGATTATTGAGCATGCATCAGAACAGTAGACAATCATAAAAAGCATATAAATTGAGAAGAACAAATCTAAGAAAATGGTATAAAAAAACAACAAAAAAAAAAAAAAACAGTTGGATTGTGAAGCAATGTAAAATACTAAAAACAGGAACATGGCTGTCTTGGGTTTTGCCATGAACTCAGCAGATGTTTGAAGTCACTTAGAGGTCAAGGTCGAGAGCTTCAGGTTTTTTTTTGCAAGATATTCCATAAAACAGGAGTGGAGTAGTGGAAGGCCTTTTTGCCTAGTTTAGTCCTTATTGAGGGAGCACTGCATGTAATAATGTCCTGAGAGCGCACGCTGTAGCTGCACTCATGCAGTGACATGTAGGACGAGATGTAAGAAGGCAACAGACCAAGAAGTGATTTAAGAAGGTGTTAAATTTAAAAATACGTTTTGGGAACTATTTTAGTCTTTAAATAAATCACTACAAGAAGAGAATATAAACAGAAACAGAATTGAATTTGTACGTTGAAAAAAATGTAAATGATCTACAGGCATAACAGATAAAAAATAAATCCCTTTATATTCTCTTTGGCCAGCCAGAGAATCAGACAGGAGTCCTTTTTTTCATCTCATCTTCCTGTCCTCCCTTTTTTTCTTCCAACCTCTCGTTCCACATCTCCACTGTTTCGTCTCAACAGCCTGTCAGCTCTGGGACATGGTTATGACTCATCTGTCTGTCACATTGAGGATGCCAGACACACAGACAGTCGGAGAGTCCGTCCTTATCTCCCAAGGAGCGAATTGCAATTTGTTGCTGGAGGCCTCGTCCAAATATCCGGCAATCTGTGCCGTCTGCACCTTCCTCCCGCAGCAGTTGGCTGTTTGTTTGATTACTTACAGTATACTTTATCTTACATCTTAGTCTGACAGTCTGGAAACATTTTTAATCAAACCTGAACTGTGCAGTTTTGCAGCTTTTAATTCATTTCTACTTTTGTAATGTACTTTAGTCAAACATCTTTCAGTTTAAGTGTACATCATGGTATGAACACGTCTTCAGAGGATTCTCATTCTAGCAGTATAATAGTAGATTTTTCAGATTTTTATAAAAACATGTAATTGAAAATATATCCCTGGCTAAAATAAGTTTGTGTGATATTGTTGCCAATAATTCGTTATTTTGTCTCTTAGTCTCCCTTTTTCATTTTTCTCTCCTTTTGGATGCTTCCTTTTTAGGGGGCGACACAGCAAACAAACTCACATGAGGGTTTGGCATTTTTATGTTGGATGCCCTTCCTGACGCAACTACAGACCACCAAGCTACCACAGCCCTCTCTATGGAGAAGAGGTCTGCCATCTTGGGCATTCTGGGGAGCAGATGGTGGTGGCTCAAGGGCCCAGAGTGGGGCAAACAAGGGTGGAGCAGGTGTGGCTGCTTCACCTATCCCACCCACATTATAGCTTGCCCTACTCTTCCAGTGGGACAGTTCCACTTCAGTTCAAACTCCGGTACTCTACCAGAGATCTGGGTGCTTGAGGGCTCTGCGCAATACCTTAGCTGATCCTAGGACTGCACTCTCCTGGACAGAGATCTCTGAGGTTGTTCCCAATATCTGTTGGAGCCATTCCTTCAGTGGGGGTTCACAGCACTGAACGCTGAGTGCAGTCTTCTGTAGCTTGTTGACCACCACAAAGTCTGGATGGTTATCCATAATCTGTTTGTCTGTCTGGATATGGAAGTCCCACAGTATCTTAGCCCTTTCATTCTCACCACCCTTGGTTGAATTCCCTACTTTAACTACAAGACTTCCAGTCCATGTTCAGCACAAACATTCTTGTATGTTATTCCAGGACTTGGTTCTGGCTTCTTTGTATGCTTTGACTGCCTGGATCGTATCTCTTGCTGTTATGTGTTGGACTGTCTCAGGGGCATTTTTGCATAGCCTCCATCTGATTCTGATTCAAGATGGCTGTGATAGTTAATCAGCCTTGTCAAGCGCAAAGTATGCTGCAACTCAGTTTTACAGATACTGATCCTAGATTTGATGTGGTGGTAGCTGAGAGTCACGTCTAAAAACTAACAGATTTTTTTAATGTTTTTATGTAACATGTTGATTATATATAATAATAAATGTATTTTTAAATGCTTCTTTTCATTAGTCTTTGTTTCTTAGTTAATCATTATCAAAGTTCAAGGTTCAAGATTATTTATTGTTAATCACATCACATGTGGTAGATGAGGTGGAAAAAAGTTGTGTACTCATGGTCCCAGTTACACCCAATAATAGCAAAAGTATGAAGTATATATATAAAAAAAAAGAAACGGTACACAATGATCTAAGATATACACTAAATAATGGTAATGTAAATTATTCGGTGTATTAAACAGCAGCCCGAACATGAGTCTGTTGTGAGAAGATGGGCATGAATTCAGCAGCTTAAAGGCAAGCATGGATAATCAGCAGCACAGATAAAGTGACAACTCACCAATTATACTGGCATTACGGTGGTTATTCTGGTTAGAGACGCATGAGTTTAGCAGCTTCAGGGTAGAAGCTGTTCCTCAGTCTAGTGGTTCTACACTTAATGCTCTGCAACCTCCTTCCTGAGGGAAGTGGGGCAAAAAGTGGGTGAGTGTGGTCCTTCATGATGCAGGTGGCTCTCTTCCTGCATCTGGAGGTATGAATGTCTGTGCTGGTGGGGAGACTGACTCCAACATCTTCTGTGCAGCCTTCACCACTATCTGCAGAGCTTTGTTTTCTGCAGCTGTGCAGCCTCCATGCCACACATTGATGCTGGAGCACAGGAAGCTCTTCACTGCACACCTGTAGAAGGAGGTGAGGACTGAGCTTCTCAGACCAGCTCGTCTCAGCCGCCTGAGGAAGTAGAGTCTCTGATGAGTTTTCTTGATCAGGCTGGTTGTGTTGTTTCCCCAGCTGAGGTTACCATTCAGTTGCACACCCAAGTACTTGTAACTGGAGTTCACTTCCACCGCAGATCCTTCTATGTGCCGGGGTAGGTATAGTGTTAACTTGAACCAGATCTTGCCGGAACAGGATCCGGGAACACTCTCATGTTGTCAATGTGCGTTCTAGTAAATGTTTGCTTGGATCTGGCAATGCTCAGGCTTATTAATAATAAAGTTATGCACAAATATTTCTCCCTTGAATGAATAAAACTTATACTGGACATGTAAACTGAAAATAAGTACATAAACACTAATTTTGAACACAATAACCACTTACGAGCATATGAGCTGCCCCTTCACATAGCATTTTCACATCTATCCTTAAAAAAAAAAACTCTATCCCTAAAAGAGTGGTGGGGGTGAGTGCGAAGTTTTAGGTGGGCAGGGGCCCACAAGCAGCGGCCATGAACAGACAGAGGAGGCGCTTGGAGGTTTCGCATGTGGCGTCGGACAACAACCAGCAGGGACAGTGTCTGGCTCGGAACCAAGTAAAGGGGAGTGGGGGCGGAGGATGCTTGACAGAAGCAACGTTTTTACAAAGGTATGTATGTTTAACAACCTGTTCAATTGCACCAAAATGCAGGCAATCACATCTATATTATTCAAAATTTTCTGGGGGGAAATTGTTTTGTTTATAAATACAGTATAGTATCTTCCACACAAGATGATTTATGTTTTCCAATTAGCCATACTGCTCTTAAGCTATCTTTTTTCTTAAACTGAAGGGTTTATTCTTGGCATTGGCCATAGCTCATGGCTGTTCAGGTTGAAATAATCCACATAAATCACATGTAATGCACTCAAGGGTAGGACTCTGAATCTGATTTTATACAGCATTTCTGGAAAATCCCCATCTCTCACGAGCCATTGCAAAGGTAGTGCAAGAGCAATGACATCTGACAGGGGTCAGTCTAAAGGCCTTTAGGTGAAACTGTGTTGAGAAAATAGAGAATTTGTGGATCTGTGTGTGTTTGTGTGTGTAAAATGGCCTACAGCAAGCACTGTGAGCCTTTCCAGCCAGCACTGAGCCAACTCTGTCTGGAGCACAGAGGCTCTGTTTGACCTGCCAAAACACACAGCAGCCGCACCAGCACTGAACTCTGTGTGGCTTGGGATGTAGGGATTAGTGCTGGAAAAAAATAGTATGTGAAATGAAGGAAAATTTGGGTATGAACGAATCAATGGTGTACGCAAAGAAAGGGCAAAATTCATTGAAATGAGGTGAGAAAGGAAAATGTCACAAATAGTGCAATATCTTCAGCTAATGTACAAAACTCATGTATGTATGTCTTTTCTAACACAAAACCTTTTATCAATATAACTTTGAAGTGTGAAAACATCTGTCTGTTTGTCCATCCAATTCTATCTATCATTATCAAAATGGTAATGCGTGTACAAATATTTCCCCAGCTACACTCTCCAGCTTCTCTTGGTTTTATGGGCAGCTGTGGAGCAGTGGTAGGGCAGCCGACTTGGGACCAGAAAGTCAAATGTTCAACTCCATGCCATGCTGTGCACATATTGTGGTGTCCTTGAGCAAGACACATAATCCCTAACTGCCCCCTGGGCACTTACATAGCTACCTGCTGGTCCACTTGTGTGTATATCTTACATGCACTGGGTTAATGGAGATAACTAATTTTATCATTTTATAGAAATATACAATGATGACAATGCATAACACTTTTATCTTCTTCTTTCCATAATATATTTTCTTGCCAGGCTGGATATACAAACCCTCAAGTGAGTTGTGAGCCTGCTAAGGAGTTTCTTTCTAGTAGGACATGCACAAACATCTAGGGAAGTACCCCATAGGAATCCTACTTAGATGCCCAAACTGCCTAACCTGTGTCTGTACTCTAAGGATCACAATCCACTCAACGACAGACCCCATTTCTCAGTCTGAACCAAGCCACAAGGTTCATTTCAGCTGCTTGTATCTGGGACATCATTCACCAAGTTGTCATCCAGATCTCATAACTGTAGATGAAGGTTGACCAGTAAATTAAAGCTTTGTTCTCAATTATGTCCATTCTTTAGTACAATTGAACAGATCCATGTCTTCACTGCAACAAGGTTTATATCCAACTGCATATTGTCATCACTCGTGAACAAGTATCAGATGCTTAAACTGCTTGGCTGGAGGTGATAACTCACCCCCCAGTTTGGAGAGGGCCTTCCATCTTTTTTCAAGAGGAAATTATCATAGAACAAAACAACAGGTCAGCTTTGTTTTGAGCGTTGGAATTTATTAGTGAGGAGGTTCCCAGGCCTGGTCCTCGGGGCACACCATCCTGCATGTTTTACTTGTTTCCCTGCTTTGACACACCTGATTTGAATGAATGGGTGATTAGCAGGCTTCTACCATTTATTCATTCATTCAAGCATTATTTATACAGGTTAGTCCAATTGAGTCTCAGGGACTCATTTACAAGAGAGACCTGATTTCTTTAACAAAGAGTGATGACAACAATGGACAACAAAGACAACAATAGACAATCATAAAAAGCTTACAAATTGAGAAGAACAAATAAAAGAAAATGGTATTTAAAAAAATGAAACCAAAATAGCTAGGTTGTAAAGTGATGTAATATACTAAAAACAAGAACATGCCTGCATTGGATTTTGCCAGGAAGTTAGCAGATGTTTGAAGCCACTTGGAGCGTTTAAGGTCAACAGCTTCAGATCTTTTTTCTTCCAAACTCAAGGAAGTAATTAAATCACTTAACCAGGTGTGTTGGAGCAGGAAAACTACTAAAACATGCAGGATAGTGTTCCTCAAGGACCAGGGTTGGGAATCACTGCAAGGCATTGAGATGAAATTTCAAAAGAAGACGGGACTTTGAGGGAAAGATGAGATAAATAAGTGCCTTTCTGTCTTGTGGAGTAGAAAACTGAGGGACTCTGACAGCTCCTAGTGTCTGACAGTTAAATGGCAGACCTAAGATAGTTGAGGCGATAGCAGAAAAGGAGCAGCATAGAAATGCCAAAATAGCAAAAACAAAATGTGTGGATTTGTTAACAAGCTGCCACATGGAGTTTTGTACAGGTTGTTTCAATGCCATGCATTTCCCAAAGAATGTCATCATTTCTACATTAGGCTTCATGATTTGAGTACCACTCTTTTCTCACATTCAATAAGTTAAGTTGATACAGTAGTGCAAATAGATTATAGTTTATTTCAAATAAGTTGGTAACAACGTTGCATAATTTTCTGTTATCCTTCAGCAGCAGAATGATTATGTAGCATTCTAATTAATGATAATTTACTGACTGCAAGCATAACTGAACTGATCCAGAAGAAATGGAGAACTCTACATGGTAAACTAGGATTGATAATGCATTGTTGTTCAAGGTGACTTTATTGTCATTTGCATCACATGTGGTACATGAGGTGGAACGAAATTGTGTACTCAAGGTCCCTGTTACGCCCAACAATATCAAACTATAAAATAGAAAAAAGAAACTCTATACAAGGTTCTGAGATATACGTTAAACAATATTAATACAATATGGTGTATTAATAATTAATATTATATAATAATATAATATATATAATAATTAATAAATATCCTGGTCTTCCCCGGGGTCTCCTCCCAGTCATCACAGAGCCAATGAAAGCTAATTTCCAATTAACATGCAACATTATAGGCCCATTTACAAAATATTATACACCAAAGCAACAATCAATAGCAATGGACTGGATAAGCAAAGCTATTGTATATAATTTGACATTGATTTGGGACCTTGACCTTAGAGCTTGGTTGATAGAGGCAGGAAGAGGGCCACCTGCATCCTGAAGGACCCCACTCAGTACACACAGTTTTTGCCCCGTTCCCCTCAGGAAGGAGGTTAAGGAGCATTAAGTGTAGAACCACTAGACAGAGGAACAGCTTCTACCCTGAGGCTGGTAGACTCATGAATATCTAACCAGAATAATCACTGTGAAATATCACATCATGTTGTTGTGTTCATTCGTGCTCTTCTGCTCACACAGACTCATGTTCGTGCTGCTGTTCGACGTGTTTTTATGCTATTAACGCTTAGTGTATTATTTAGCTGATGTTTTTCTTAGTTCATATATTAAATCTTATGACTGTTTTTCTTTTACATTTTATTGTTGGGTGTAACTGGGACCTTGTGTACATAATCTCATTCCACCACATGTATCACATATACCGCATGAGATACGAATGACAAATAAATCTCTCTGACGCTGATAAAAATGCATACTGTATGTGACACATTGTGGTACATACAGGTATGTGTATCAAGTTTTGTTAAATTATCTTGAGTAGGTCCGAAGTTATAGTTAGAACAAGCAAAAGCCTTGGATTAACTTTGACCTTGATTTGTGACCTTGACCTTGGATGTTGTGATGAAAAGTGAATGGAACGCTCTTTCTAGTGATGATGCATATTGTGTATGAAATGTGTTCATTACCTTGAACAAATCAGAAGTTATGGGTGAGACAAGCGAAAATTGATGGACAAAGAGTATACCGTAATTTTTCTGCTTTAAGGTATATGAAAGCTAGTCAAGTGCAGTTGCCTTGTTTGTAAAAACTTTAGATCTCCACTGTAAAGAAAAAGGAAAGGATCATATAACAATGGTGCTCTGCCAAATAATTTTCACCTGCTCTCTGTTACAATAAAGAGGCTCCAAGTTTGTACACTCCAGCAGCTGCTTTGCTGCTAAGAGCGCTGCTGAATCAGTGGTCAACCTTCATGCATGCACAGCTCGTGTCAATTTTTGGGATGTAAGCATGATACCAGCTAGTTTTTCACTTTGTCAAAAGCAAATTAATTATCAAGCACTTAGCTTACAATGATAATTTAAACAAAACTCATTGGCTTACTAGTTTAATTCTTTTTAACACAGTATAACACGTTAATGTAAGATTCCTGGGTTTTCTCTGTCACTCTCTCCACAACTAGTCACCACTAACTCATCCCTCCTGCTGACTGAGGAGGACTGGCCTGACGGTGTACTTTAACTCCTGCCAGACATCTCCTCAGTGCTGGGACATCAAGTGCCTTATGGTAAATCATGTACAGCCAACTAACCTTGTAATTACAGACCTCCTGTGATTTCTTCAGGGACTTCCATGTCCTGCTCTCTCGAGTCCTCCCAATGATCTCTTCTCTCCTGTGTGTCTCACTTGTGGATCAACGATGTCCCTTCAACTGCAAGCTACCAAACAAATCAGATTGGGTTGACCTGCTCCTCTCTCCACTGACGCTCACCTCAACCCGGATCTTCTGAAAACCCAGGACCTCTCCTCTCCTTCTCTGGCCACATACAGTAAGGAATTATTCTCTGTTCAGAAATCATTACACAAAACACTTGCCTAAGAAGATCCAGTTACTCACCTTGTCCTCTTTTCCCTTTCAGCCCTCAAATCAATTATTGCACCTGTAAATAAAGATCACTTACCTTTTGTACTCCTGACTCTTGTCGTTCCTTTCTCAGTCTGCTTACGTGGGGGGTCAACACTAAATATAAACATGATAAAGAGTTTTAACGAACTGGCTAACTTTATACAAAATCACCAAAAATATACATCAGATACATGCAAGTGGATTCAATCACCAAGTCCAGTTTGCATTCAGTAATCAAAATGTTCAGTATTTCGATATCACCGTCTGCTTATGCAGAACTACTTTGCATTTCTATGATGTATGGAGATGAGGCTAATCATCATTAAACAGTACCTCACAGATATTTCATAATATTCTCATGCCAGCAATTTAACAATAACTTTATACATTCTCATGCTATATGCATAACAGGCATCGCCATAGCTTGACTTTCTTTCCTGTTTTGTTTGAACATTGTATTAGTAGCATATACAACTCTTTTTTTTTCTCAATCCGGTGGCATCAATAAAGCAATGTCCTTTATACGTGCCTGTAAAGCAACAAATCAGCGGCAAAGTAAAATTCCACACCTTCAGCAACAGTGATGCAATTACACCAAGGCTACAAAGTATGTGATTCTTCATTTAGTAACTTTTCCATCCTTCAACCCAACACATGTGATGAGATTCAATTGTTGTAGGTTACCAGACTGGACATTTCACAAACTTTTCTCTATGCAGTACTCATGTAGGTGTTTAAGGATATGCAAGCATATGTGGTAAAATATGAAACGCCCATCCATTATCTTTACCCGCTTCTTTCTTTTTGGGCTGCGGGGGTCACTGGTACCCATGTCCAGCCATCAGTGTTGTAATGTAACAACGTAGAAATACTTTGTTACTGTACTTAAGTAGAATATAAACACTTTTTTTTTAACTTTATTTCGTTATTTAGATTTCTAGCGACTTTCACTTTTACTTCAATACATTTCCCTTATCCATCTTAGTTACCATAGACTACAATTTAAAAGAAGAAGAAAATATTGCCCAATCAGAAGAAATCTGATTGGGCAATGCCTGTTTCTTCTCCCAGTCTGTGACTTCCCGCGGCCCCTTTGCTCTCCCTCACTGACACTCTCAATCACAAACCCAGCCCCTTCCCCTCCGCTTGTGTGAAACCTGCAGCTCCACTGTGAACAAGTTAGATGTACTGTATATACAGATATCAATCATTATAATAGATCTTTGTTGACTCACAGTGGAGACACATTCCTGATAGATGTGAACATTTTCATTCAACCTTTATTTAGGCAGGTTAATCTCATTGAGCCTCGAGGACTCATTTACAAGAGAGACCTGGCT
>JARVGV010000630.1:7106980-7117098 GCA_031762435.1 Hypsolebias longignatus | reverse complement strand
AGTCCTACCGGGAGCAACTCTGGGTTAAGTGTCTTGCCCAGGGACACAACGAGGTATGCAGTGACCGGGGATTGAACCCGGGACATTCCGGTCCTGAGCCGGCTGCCCTGCCTCTACACTATCTTGGCACCATGGCCGAAACTGCTGCAGACGTCTTCCTAATTTGTCAATATCCTAGGCATTCCAAAAAGCAGAAACTCTGTTATCATAAATCCAATAATGTACACATCTTCTACATCCTCCATGGACAGTACAGACAGGCACATCACCTTCCACTGCGCCCAGGGATCATGACATACCCAGCTGTGCATCCGTTCAGGGCATGAGGGCTCTCCAGCACCCTGTTTCTTGGTCAAAAAAATTGTATCAGTTGCCTTGAGAGACCAGCTGACTAGATCCACAATAATATTCATGATTCAGAAGATGTGTAAAGAGAGGCTCTGATACACAGGACAAAGAGCAAAAGCAGAAGGAAGGCAGGAGAGGGAAGAAAAGTGTCTGTCTTCATCGACGGCATGAGAAAATAAATCTTAGATGAAAAATCTAGATGATTAAAAGTAAAACAAACACCCCCACCCCAAAGGAAACCAATAGTCTAGTGGTGTCAAACTCATTTACAAAAGGGGGCCAAAATTAAAATCTTTTTTAAACTAAGGGCCAATTTCGGAATCTACATTACCGGTAACTCAAATCAGATAACGTTTTTTCTTGGTCACAGGTTCCTCAACAAGAGTGTGATTGGTCTCATTTGATGTTCTCTGTTGTGCTTTTGACATCAAAATCAAAAATTACTGACAAACTTCAAGATATAGAAGTATTTTACATTTCACAAATCATCTTGAGGGCCACATTTGGCCCCCAGGACTTGAGTTTGACACATATGGTCTAGTTCATTAAACATGTTTTGGTGCACAATACCAGGTTCTATAGAAAAATATGTAATAAAATAATCTCCATTTTTTTTTTCTTTCTTAATCTAGTCTGCGTTGAGTCCATCCTGGTGCTGAAAATGGAAGTTATGTGCCTTCACAGCCAAATTTGCAACCACTCTTCTGTCTGCAGCTGCAGTTATTCGTGTTCCTTTTGCACATGAATGGGGCGTCGCTGCTCCGGGACACATCGTAAGTGACTGCTGTTGATCTCAACACCCATATTTCTCACAGAGCGGTGAATAATACATTGGAAAGCTGACCAAAGATAATATGTATCTCATTGAGAACGTGGCTCCTAGCAAATGCAGCATCTCTTAGAATGCTAACAAGCACCCCCCACCCCTCCATCTCACTCTCCTCCTCTCTTTATTTTGTGAAAGCTGCAGAATCTTCCTTTCTTCTGTTGGCTCTCATGCATTTATTGATAAGAAAGAGTTTCTTTCAGAACATCTCCTCTGGATAAGATGGATAATGCGTGCCTTTTATCAGGCGCGTTCCTTCACACACGTACATGGTCTAGCACGCTGACAGCAATGAGCTGTGAAAACGGATGGGAGGGCTGGGGTGCGGTTCTGTAGCCTTTCAACACATAAATTTGGGTCACAGAATAGAATATTGTGCCACATATGTCACTCTGACACTGATAGGTGCATGTAATCTCTCACCACTCGTAAAAAAAATGCATGTTTCATGTAAATGAATGCTCTGTTTAAGTTAAATGTCCGTTCTGTCGACTGGTATGTGCTGGACTTTTCATGGAGTTTCTTTTTTATGCAGGGATAATTGTCAGCTTGCATTACAAACCAGCAAGACATCTTAAGAAACTTCATTGGACGTGTAATGAAAGTTAGACTATCATTGTCGATGGCTGTGCATGAAAATGGCTTGGATTTTTATGTTTTTATGAATTTTAAAAGTCCATAAGTTGTGGACTGCAGCAGCCATATCAAAGGGAACTTATAGGAAAATAAAGACAACTCACGCCGTCACAAGTAAAGGCACTCTACTGTGAAGAATTGACTGCGTTTGAAGTCAATGACAGCTTTTAGGGATTTGCAGCAGACTCAAGCCCTTTCTATCCACCCTCGCACATAAAGACGAGTGTTTGCTACTTGTCTGGGCGGATGTGTCTGAAGGTGACAAAGACATACAGTACAAATTCATCTATGGAAGCCAGCCTTGAATGTCTTTATAGATTTAAAACTACTTTTACGATTAATGTCATTGCTGCCTAGCTGTTTCTCGGATTGTGCTGAGAGATTTGCATTTATCCTTGAATATTTTAATAAGCAACGCAAGAATTTGGTGGAATTTTTTTTTTTTTTTTTTTTTTCTCGATTTGTGGGGGTTAAATCAAGAGTAGACAACCTAAACTTGCCTCTGGGATGAGAAATGATCACTGTTCTGTCTAACGTTTCAGGATAAAAAAAAAAATAAAAATCTATTTCAGTTTAAAGGCCATGTTTTTCTCTGGTGGCAACATCAGACCACATGGTCCCTGATCTTCATTCCTCTAACAAATCGTCAGGATTTAATTTAGTTGTTGTACTGACAAAACTTTTTTTTTCTTTTTTTTTGACAAAACTAATGTGAAAAGTAAAGTTGTGCCTTTGTCCAGTTTTTCAATTCAATTTACATCATGGTGCCAGATGGATGAGATGCGCAGTTTACATTAAAATATTCAAATTTTTAATTCAAACTAAATTATTTTACATTTGTAATTTAACTTAATGGAATAATCTATAAAAAGCATAAAGCCCTCACTGGCATTTTATTGAATATCCATGTAAAATCTATAAACATCAGTTCACCAAACTGTAATTACACATTTTTCCTGTCTCAGCTGTCCATCTGTCAGTTTATTTTATTTTAATTTACATTAGGTATTAGATAAACTAAAATACAATACGAGATTTTACACATTTTAAAATGTATTTGATTATCCTAAAAGTAAAAAAAAAAAATAAATAAATAAATTTTTTTTTGTTTGTTTCTTGATTACACTTGACTTCTCATCTTTAGCTGAAGAAAGCTTTCAGATGAGCGGGAAAACGTCTTCAAGGAACAAGAAAATAAATCCAGTTACTTTTAATAATAATAATAATAATTTTTTAAAAATAAATAAATAAAAACACTTAAAACCCAAACGACAACAACCTTAGGACTGCATAAATGACTGAGAATACAGGTGCTACAAAAAAATTAAAGATTGTGGAAAACCTTCAATTTTTTTCTTCTTCATTTCAGAAAGTGAAATTCAAGATTTTTCATTCATTCATTCATTCATTCATTCATTCATTCATTCATTCATTCATTCATTCATTCATTCATTAGTGTTTTTTTTTCTTTTTTCTTTTGTCTTTCAGCTGCTCCCTCCTTCAGGGGTTGCCACAGTGAGCTATGTCGCACTAAGACTCAGCAATTGTTTTTATGTCACATGCCCTTCCTGACATAACTACAGACCTCCGAGCTACCACAGCCCTCTGTGTGGAGCAGAGAGCTGTGGTAGGACACTTGGGGAAGCAGATGGTGGGGGTAAAGGGCCTTGCTCAAAGGCCCAGAGTGAGGCAAATGAGGGTGGAGGCAGGTGTGGGTGTTTCACCTTTCCCACCCACATATTATGTCAGTCCAGGAAGTTGAAACGATGACCTTCTGATCACAGGCCCATCGTTAACCTCTGCACTACCACTCCCCACTGAAATCTATATATTATATAGATTTCTTACATATAGATTGAAAAACATTTATTTCTTGTAATTTTGATGGTTATGTTTATAAAAAATGAAAAACCAAAATTCAGCATCTCAGAAAATAAGAATATTGTGAAGAGGTTCAGTTTAGGAAACTCCTGGTGTCACAGCATAATCAGCCTAGACATGATCTACAAACGTCTCATTCCTCAAGTTAAACCACTCCTGAACCAGAGACAACGTCTGAAGCATCTTACCTGCTGAAGAGACCAATAACTGGATTGTCTCTCAGTGGTCCAATGTCTTCATTTCAGATGAAAGTAAATGTTCATGTCATTTGTAAATCAGGGTCCATGAGTCTGGAAGAAGAGTGGAAAGGTCCAGAATCCACGTTGTTTAAGTCCAGAGTGAAGTTTCCTCTATTAGTGATGGTTTGGTGCCGTGTCCTCTGCTGGTGTTGGTCCACTGGGTTTTCTGAAGTCCACACAGCATCTACCAGGACAGTTTAGAGCACTTCATCTCCAGCTGACGAGCTTTATGGAGATTTCATTTTCCAGTAGAACTTGGCACCAGCCCACACTGACAAAGGTACCAAAACTGAATATTTAATGGAATGTGGAATATTACTACTACTACTACTACTAATAATAATAATAAAAATACTGTAATAAATAAAATAAAATAAAATAAAAATAATAATAATGGAATATTCTGCTTGAGACACTGAATTTTCATAAATAAAATAGGAAATAAAAGTTTGAACTATTTCTCTCTATATGTAATGAATCTTTGTAATACAAGTTTCACTTTCTGAAATGACTGACAAAAACAACTGAACTTTTTACACCATCATCTAATGTTTTTAGATGCACCTGTACATCAACATTTTTTTGATTGCACATTTAAAATAAAATGTTCTCATTTCAAAAGAGTCCTGCATTCTCATCCCCATCATTCGGAAACTTTGCCAAAAACAGGCACCATGAGTTTTTCCTGAGCCTAACTTACCAAATAGGTGTTTAAAACTAGACAGCCAACAATACTAAACAAACAAACTCTTGTTTTAGAGTTTTGGATGAGATTACAAGTGCGTAGCAGAAACATTATTATTTTTTTTATCTTTTCTGACAAATTTGTAACAACAGAACACTTAAAAATGTAGGATTACTTTATCCATTGAAGTGTCTAAGCTGGTCAGGTTTTTCAGGATTTACAAACTATGATGAATGTTTGACCATTCTTTGCAGCTGTACTTCCTAATTTTGACCACTGAGTTGAAATGGAAACCATCAGAGACTCTTATCATAAAATTAATTTTCAAAAATAAATTTACCCTGGTTTTCAAAATGGTGGATTGCCCACTCTGGATTGGAAGTGAGGTGCTGCCTCAAATGGGAGTTCCAGTATCACAGGGTTTTGTTCATGAGTGAGGGAAGAGCATGAGTTCAACAGAGAGATCAACTTCCGCAGTATTGTGGTCTCTATGCTGGTCCGTTGTGGTGAAGAGGGAGCTGAGCTATAAGGCAAAGCTCTCTGTTTACCTGGCAGTATACATCCCTACCCTGACCTATGGTCATGATCTTTGGGTAGTAACCAAAAGAATGTCATTGTGCATATAAGTCACTGAAATACGTTTTCTACACATAGTTGAACTCTCCCTTAGAGACAGGGTGAGAAGTTCAGTAATCTGGGAGAGACTCGGAGTAGAGCAGTTGCTCCTCCACATTTGGATGCACCAGTTGAGATGCTTTGGGCACCTGGTAAATATGCTCTCTGGATGCCTCCCTAGGGAAGTTTTACAAGAATGTCTGAATGGGAGGAAAGCTCAGGAAAGAACCAAGACAGGTTGGAGAGACTGAAGTCACTTTGCCATAAGTGCAACTCCACGGGGCTCTTGTCTTATTGGTTCTTCTCAGGTATTGTTGCTTTGCCAATGTGACTTGTTATCCCACTCTGTGGGCAGGATCATCAATGCAAAGTAGGCAGTATTGTAACTGATCATTGATCGTGCCGCTCTGCCCGTTGTGGTCCTTAATTGTCCTCTCGGACTAGCTTTTCCTGGCACTGCTTATAAATCCAGGTGTAGCCATGCTGCGTCATCATCTCCGATAACATTCTGTGAATACGTTCATTTTTTTTGTGGTGCTGTTTGTCAACACGATGAGAAAATGGCAGTTCATAGCAGTTTTGCTGGGTGATCATCCAGTGATGTGACTGCGCTGGTCACCAACAGCTGCTGTCAAAAACGTTCAAGACAAAAACAACTGGACTTTATTTGTAACAGAAGACGTTTTGCTTTTCATCCGAGAAGCTTTCTCAATTCAAAGAACAGTGAGTGTGGGGTTCAAGTTATGAAGCTGAGGTAAGATAAATACATACTAATGCAGATTGACCTATCACACCTCACAGCTGCTGCCTGCTTTTGTCAAAATCATAACTTCAGACAAGTTTGCTTGGAACCATGAACAAGATGGTCCCATAAACTGGGCTGAGTTGGAGAGGGTGCTGGCAGTGGACACACAACTTGTGTGGTGTTGTGCTGAACCAATGAGAGTTGAGGCAGTGACAGTGACAAAGGGCCATGTTGCTCGGCTGGCCTGGGAACGCCTTGGAGTCCTCTCTAAAGGCCTTGAAAAATTGGCTGGGGAAAGAGGTGCCTGGGTCTCCCTGCTCAAGCTGCTGCCCCTGCAACCCAACCCTGGAACAATGGATGGGTGGGAATTTATATTATTTTCTTCACTTTTTGTGGTAGGACCTGTACTGACCTGCTTTTCTATACCATTTTCCATCTTGTTTATTGGTAAAAGCTGCCAACCCTTTTAGTAATAATTCCAGTTGTTAAAAAAAGTCCTATCATATATTCCATACATATGTCAGTAAGGATGTTCAGGATGCTTTTGGGTTTTGTAGTACATTGCCCTTCCCCAGTAAAGGTTTTACAAGAGATCTGACTGCATGCTTTATTTGGCCCATGTGGCTTGGCTTTCTGAGGCGAAGCAGAGGCAGCTGTGTTTGTCTTATGTTTAGATGACAGACAGGAGGTCCACCCCTTGCGCCCCCACACATCTCACCTCCTTTCCCTTTGGTGCACATCAAGGGGATTAGCGTCTTATTTCTCAGGTAAAACAAGCAACATCAATAGAGTCACGTAAAAGATTTGCCTGGTGTTCTGCATAAAACGAGAGCCTCAGAGTGTTTACGCAACCCTTTGTGAGTTGAACACTTCAACATCAATCGATCTGCTGGTGGAACAGACAAATCCTTTATAGATTCACCTTCCCCTCCTACGAAATGAGGGGATGAAGCCTAATCTTGATGGGTTTAATTCTGGAGAGAAGATGGAATAAAGGTGAAAGAAAGGAGAATGAGAAACGAGGGAAAGTGAGAGTGACGTTCTCCTCCCACAAGGTCTTGGAGCAGCTGGTGGGAGGACGAGAATCTTCAAAATTTTTCTTTCTTGCTTTCTTTTTTTCTTCTTTGTTTAACTCTAAACAGGATTTTCCTGCAATGGGCAATAAAGTCAGTTGTTCGTTAACATCTAACCGTCATGAACGTTACTATTTGCATATGCTGAAGAAGCCTTATCAGTGTTTGCTTCTATTCTTGCTGATATCAGCTCCCCCCCGCTGCCCCTCCCCCAACCCCCCACACACCCTCTCCTTCAGAGCACACATATACAAACACCGTTATCTCTACTATCTGGTGTTTAGCCAACTCAGAACTAATCCAGTGTGAACCCACTCCCTGGCTTGTGCTCAGCAGTTTGCAAACAGATTTTAAGGACACACACGCACACACAAAACACATGCACACACACACGCACACACAATGCGAGTCAGGGAGTTTTGGCCCTGGAGCAGGGAACATCACGCTCCAGTAATGTGATGCCAGGGCAACACAGCGACACAGCAGTGTGACATTAACATAAATGTGCATCTCAGCGCTAGGAGGAGGGAGCATAAGGATATTTGGGGCTGTCTGCATGCAAAAGCTGTTCGGTTGCTTCTGCTGTGATCTCACAGTCCCCACAAAACACACACTTCTTAACTATGTCCATCCCACTTTATCAAATACATTTTTTTTCAACCTCTTAATTTAACCCGCAGGCTAGAAGATATTTGTGGTAGTAAGGAAGACAATGACACTGAAAATCAGAAGAATACTCGCGTCTTTGGGGTAAAATATGGCAATAAAAAATGTTTGAAAATTGGTGCCTTTGATAAAGGAGTATCCTTTACAGATGAGCATATTTTAAAGTCTTGTTTAACTATTTTTCATTGTGAACCCAGATTGAAGCCTTGCACAACCAAAAAGAGTCATTTTAATTTATCCGAACTGTCGTTCTGAAAAGGTTCACCTAAACATGACAACATTTGAAAAAATATCCATAGATGGGGTAGAGGCAGGGCATTCAACTCGGGTCATGAAAGTCCCTGCTGGTTCGATCCCCAGCCATTCCCACAAGTCAAGGTGTCTCTGAGCAAGACACCTAGTCCCTAATTGCTTCCCAGGCACTTACATAGCATCCCACTGCTCCACCCGTGTGTATCTCAGGTATGATGAGTTAAATGCAGAGAACTAATGCCATCTTTGCATGGGAACATGCAATGATGACAACACATTGCATTTATTATTATTATTATTATTATTATTATTATTATTATTATTATTATTATTATTATTATTATTAATAAAGAATTTGAAAACTATCAAAAACACTGCAGTAGCTATTAGGGATGCACGATCCACATTTTCTTACTTCCGATCCGATACCAATACTTTAATCTGGATATCGTACGATACAATCCAGTTCTGATATCATCATCATCATCATTGATTTTATATGAGGCTGTAATAATCTCCTCTCAAGTACAATGAAAACATATATGCATGCATGTCCAAAAAGGCAACTTGAGGTAAGTTTTATTAATGCTGGATAAGTTTCAAAGTTACAATTAAATTCTGCTAACACAAATTTTTAATGTAGCCTTTTACGTTTTGTTTTATTTTATTTTTTTTTAAACAATTTTCTTGTAATTTTTAATTCAAATGTTTTTATTTTTTATGATTACTGTTGTACTGATAAATATCTCCTGGAGGGTAAACTATATCTCGGCTGCAAGTACTAAGCTGTGAAATCCTTCGTTTTCTACAGCTGATAGCAGCTGGTCATTATTTACGATGGTTAGCAACTTCTAGGTAAACATTCGAGCTCTGTGGCTTCAGCGCTGTGTTTTTCTTGTTCAGTCTGGGGCGGACAGACTGTGTTTCGGTTCAGCAAGAGGAGTGCCCCGTTGAAGCCCCGGAGCTCGAATGTCCAACGTAAAGCCAACTTGACCACGGTTTAATGTGATGCTATGGCCCTGCAGGCATTGCACGTTGCTTTCTTGCAGTGTTTAGTGTAAAATACTTTCACACAGCAGACAAGCTACAATGAAAAGTTGGCTAGCTTTTGGCCACAGTGCTACTGCACGTTGTAGCTGGCTGCAAACTATGAAATGGTTTTTCTGAATGTGAGGCGGGTCTTATTACTCTGGGTTCATAAGACACGCCTCCGTTCAGGAAATCCATTCCATAGTTTGATGCCAACGTGTGGAGACGTTTCATCAGACACAGCCATGCATGATGAATAGGAAATATCGGCAGGTTGGATCGGAAAAATCCAATACATAAATTATGCTGGTATCGGAGGCCGATACCAATACCGGCTCTAGCCCTAGTTGCATTGAGGTACAATGTCAAAATTAGTGTGATTTTAAAATTATTACCATCAGCTGGTATTGACCTAACCTGCACCAGAATGGTTTAAAAGACAAATACGCTTCCAAAAGCTAGAGCAGATGCAATAAAATAAAATAAAAAAAATTTAAAAAAGGTTACAGAGAGGGTGAATAAATAATGATGACCATCCCATTACTGTAGTTCAAGTATGTGACCCTTGCTGGCAAAATGTGTCAGAATGAGCCAAGGCTGCAGTGCAAGAAAGTGATCATATTAATTATTGCGGTATTTAAGATTTAAGTATAAATTAAATTCAGTTTATTTATATAGTGCCAAGTCACAACAGAAGTCATAACAGGGCACTGTACAAAAGCATTCACATTCATTATAAAAGCCAATTAGTAAAAATTATCTAATTTTGTTTGTTTATTTTATTTGTTCATTTCTTAAAAATACAACACCAAGCAATCCTATAAATGATAACATACAAAATATAAAAAAAGAAAAGTAGCAGAAAGAAGAAAAAAATCTTATTATATCTGCCCCTTTTTTCAAACAATAATAACCTTCCAGTAACAGAACAAAATGAATAACTCTAATTTTCTAATACAATACTAAGAACTAACTAATTTCTAATTTCTTTCTAACTAATGCAACACACATTAAGCCACTTCATATATACAGGTAGTCCCCGAGTCACGAACGGGTTCCGGACCTAAGAACCGTTCGTAGGTCGATTCTGCCGTAACTCGGAGCCGAACGCGCGCCGAACCAG
>JARVGV010000630.1:6917264-6927435 GCA_031762435.1 Hypsolebias longignatus | reverse complement strand
GCCCCACCGGCGGAAACGTCATCGCCGCCGCGGTAAACGCGGTGGACGCCTGGTGAGGCTGAAAGCCTTTTTGTCTCAGCGCAATGGTTTCCAGCCAGGTCCTGAGGTGCTTCCTGGCATGTCTCTGCCTTGGCGTTTTCTGGTTGGTGTGGATGTCCCTCGACGTCAGCGCCCCTGACACCCCCCACCCCCCCGGGCTCAGCAGGTGCGGCGCAAACCCACTGAACCTGAAACAGCTGAGTCAGACCCTCCCCCAGCGTGAAAACCCCGCTCCAGCTCCAGCCAGGATCGGCTTGGTGAACGCCAGATCGCTGGTCAATAAAACTTTCATTCTGAGGGATTTCTTCAGCTCTCATAATCTTGATTTTCTCTGTATCATAGAAACTTGGCTGAGTGAGGCTGAGTCAGCTGTTCTGTCAGAGCTTTTACCAACAGGCTACTCTTAGTTTAACTCTCCACAATCATCGGGCCAAGGAGGAGGAAATGCAGCTGTATATAAAGATGTTTTTAGTTGTAAACAATGTTTTAAACAGCATTACTTCACCAGATTTGAGCTGACCGTCTTTGAAATTGGTCGTTCTGACCTGACACTCTGTGCCATCATCTACCATTTACTCAAATACAGTTTAATAAGGATTTTATTGGTGACTTTTCAGACTTTCTTTCTGAGATAGTGACTGGATATGATCAGCTCCTCATTATTGCTGATTTTAACATCTTTTTTTGTTGCCCAGACAAACCTCTGGTAAAATATTTTTTCATTCTGATTGACTCTTTTAATTTGGTGCTTTCTGTGTCTGCTCCTACACATGATAAAGGTCACACTCTAGATTTTGTGTTCTCTTTGGGATTACCTGTGTATAATCTGGAAATTCATGATTCTATAATCTCTGATCAAATGCTTATAACATTCCAGACTGTTCTCACATATGCTCCGTTAAAACTCACACTCCTGCTCAGAGCTGTCGGATTATTAACCCCTCCACTGCTGGACAGTTCACTCAGGTTTTCTGCCAGTTTTGTCCACCTGCCTCAGCTGATGCTGAGGATCTTAGTTCTTGGCTCCACTCATCCTGTCTGATTGTGTTGGATACTGTGGCTCCTTTAAAGGATCAAGAAAGGATTGAACAGACTACATCTCCTGAGGAAACTCAGGTCCTTCGGTGTGAGGGGGGCTCTTCTAAGGACCTTCTTTGATGCCGTGGTGGCATCGGTAATTTTTTATGGAGTGGTCTGCTGGGAGAGCAGTATCTCCAATGCTGATAAGAAGAGACTGAATAAGATCCTTAAGAAATCCAGCTCTGTATTAGGGTTTCATGTTGACACAGTGGAGGTGGTGGCAGACAGGAGAATGAGGACTAAGCTCCAGCGTATGCTGAAGTTTCCGTCCCATCCCTTGTATCAGCTTCTGACAGCACTGAGCAGCTCCTTCAGTGCCCGGCTGCGGCATCCTAAGTGCGTGAGGGAAAGATACCGCAGGTCTTTCCTTCCGGCCGCCATCAGACTATATAACACACGTGGCACTCAGTAGTTGTAGTAATCATCAGTAATCATTGGTATTATTTGTGTATTTTTTATGGATTTTTTATCTCTAATATGTTTCTTTTATTGATGTGTTTTTGTAGTGGCTTTCTTTGATCTGTCCTATGTGCTGATGTAGCAATGCAAATTTCCCCACTGTGGGATTAATAAAGGAATCTTATCTGTCTTATCGTATGGAATGTAAAAGAAAAACTGTAGTAAGATCTAAGATATGAACTAAGAAAAACATTAACTAGAAAAACGCTAAGCACAGAAATTTGTGAGAAAATTACATTTAAAAATGTATTTAGAGCAAAGAAAAGATGAACAGCAAAGTGAAAAAAAATGTTTACGGATTCCACAGACAAAAACAATACGCCGAACAGCAGCACAAACATGAGTCTGTGTGAGCAGATGAGTGCGAATGAACACAGCAGCATGAAACAAATCAGCAGAAAGATGTGATTTTTTTCACATTGATTATCCTGGTTGGATATTCATGATTCTAACAGCCTCAGGGTAGAAGCTTTTCTTCAGTCTAGTGGTTCTACACTTAATACTCCTCAACCTCCTGCCTGAGGGGAGCGGAGCAAAAAGTGTGAAGAATGAACACATTAGTAAGTATGAAGACACTCCAAAGGATAACACAACAAACAACAACAAACCACCAAGCTCAACTTGTAGGAAAAAGGAAGTTTGTTTTCATTATGCAAAAACTTACCATTCTTTAACCTCAAACTCAGACCTCAGCAGCCTCCCCCCTCCTCCTGTTCAAACTCCCTTTTGCCAATCTGATTCCACCCAAAGGTCATAAACTATAAGTATGAGCTCCCAAATTATTAGAATTCTGATCTTTGTCTGGGGGTTTGTACAGTGCAGTTTAGCCTTTAATCAAGCCCCACACACCTATGCCTCTGATGTTTCCAAAAGAAGGTATCTCATCAGTTCCCTGAAGAGAAATCTCTCCGTTGGTCTCAGGCTTACCTACATTCACACAAAGTTGAGCATTCAACCTATCAAAGTTAAAGGCTTTTTAAAATGTCTTTGATCATCCTCTTTGCAGGAGGAAGTAACAAAACTTATCCTAGAAACCGAAAGTAACGCTGGGTTTCTTTTTCAAAAATAGATTCTGTCTAACTCTGAACACTAGTAAACACCAAGTAACTGTGACATTCCTTCCCTCTATTGACTATGGTGACATTATTTACATGAATGCTCCTGAAAGCAACCTGCAGATGTTGGATGCTGTCTATCATAGTGTGCTAAGACTCATAATTGGCTATAACTACTGTACTCTGCATTGCACTCTGTATTCACTGGTTCTGGTCATCAAAAATAAAACAACCAAAAAAACTGTATGCCTCTCTTATGATTGTCTATTGTTGTCGCTGTTGTCATCATTCTTTGTTGAAACCAGGTCTCTCTTGTAAATGAGTCCTTGAGGCTCAATGGAAGTAACCTGCCTAAATAAAGGCTGAATTAAATATAAATTTATTACACATACAGTGAAACATTTCAAGCCTTTATTTCCTGTAATTTTGATGGTTATGGCTGACAGATAATGCAAATCCAAAACTCAGTGTCTGAGAAAATTAGAGTGTAATGATAAAGTTCCATATTGGAGACTCATGCATATTATGCACTATGTACAGACAAATCCTAGACATGAGTTACAAATGTCAAATTCCCCAATGCAAGCTTCTCCTGGATCAGAGACAATGTCAGAAGTGTCTTACCTGAGCTGCATTAACACCAGCAGATGGCATGGCACCAAATCCTCACTGACTAGAAACGTCCCACAATGCCTCTTCACTTATCCTCCAGGCTCTGGGACCTTGATTTCCAAATGAAATGCAAAATTTACTTTCATCTGAAAAAAGGACATATGACATCATGGCAGCACAATGGATTAGTAGTTAGCACTCTTGCCTCCCAGTAAGAAAATCCTGGGGTCAGTCCCCAGGTTGGCCCAGGGGTCTTTCTGTATTGAGTTTGCATGTTCTCCTCATGTTTGCATGGGTTTTCCCCAATACTATGGTTTCCTCACACAGCTCAAAAACATGCATGCTAGGATACCTTCAGACCCAGGCCTCTCTTACAAAAGAGGTCTGTGATCTCAATGGGATTTTCCTGGTTGAATAAAGGCTAATAAAAATGTACATGCCTGTAAAAATGCCTGTACACTTTGTTGTTTCTTACCCATTGCTGTTAAAAGCCAAAGCACACCAGTAATGCAAGAGATACTGGTGGGTAACATTTCTATCTCCCCTGGACCACATTTCTGATGTGTGTGGCAGTTACCTCAACCTTGCCATGTAAGCTCTCGACGCCAAACAGAATTCAATCAGTTGGGAACTGGTTGATCAATTACAAATACGTAATGATCCCCTCCAGCATCCTGTCGGTGACCACCCTCACTGGACAAACCCTCTCTACTATCTCCCATAGAATGGAGAATGTTCATATGGACATTTCAGGCAATCATCATGAAGAGGGTGAGTTTTTCTTTTTTTTTTCTTCTTCTGCTCCAACATCACATATTTTGGGATCTCCTTAGTTGCAGAGACACAACCCTGGGATTGATTGGACAGATAAGAGTGTAGAAAGTTGGAGTTCCCAAAGCCTAGACAAATCTTTAAATTCTGCTTTTTCTCAGAAGCATTAGGTTGTGTCAGAGGATCAGACTTATCCAAGGTTCCATCTATGTAACATGAACCAAGTCTAGTTTTCAGTAAACAAAAGGCCCTGTCTCTCCCACTACATCAAGCCTATGACTGTGCCATTACTACTTTGTACCTGGAACCCCACTTCTATGTAGTTGACTCTGCAAGCTAACATGTTCTGAGAGAGAAACCATGAAACATTATGAAGTTGATTCTCAATCTTCAGGTATCATTAGCCCCTCCACATCTCCTGTGGGTGCTAGGTTTTACATTGAGGAGAAGAAGGACAAGACTGTACTTCCTATATAGACCACAGAGGACTCAAACAAATAACAATAAAAATCAAATACCCCTGACCTTTCATAGACTCTGTTTTTGAATGCCTGAATTCAGCAAAAACATTTACAAAACTTGACCTTTGCAATGCCTACCACTTGATCTGGACTATTTCTCCCCCTTCCTGGGGACACAACAAAGTATTTGCAGTCACTCAAAATAAGTATGAATCGTAAATCAAATCAAGGTGACGGTGGGAGCAACAATGAAAGAGAGAGTGAGGACATGGGTGATGAAGTTTTTCTGAGGCTGTTCAATTCAGACACTGAAGAAGACAACTTTAGTGGTTTTTGTGTGCAGAAGAAAAATGAAGATAGTGATCACTGACTTCCTGGTAGGCTACTGTATTTTTTTATTTTTTAAACAGCCCTGTTACCAGCACTGTTTAGGAAAAAAACAAAAAACACACACAACATTTACTGTATGTATTTATTTATGTTACCAGTACGTATTTAATTAAAAGTTTTTTTTTTGTTGTTGTTGTTTTTTATCTTTCTGTGTAAATATCTCATGTTACAACGTGAACACCTGCGGCTCATAAATAAGAGTGGCCTATACATGTACAAAAAATATGTTTAAATCTAGTGGGCACAGCTTTTATTCAGGTGCGCTCAATAGTCTGGAAATTACGGTAAATGTCGAATAAAGGAAATTAAAACTTTAATATTTGGCTTTTTAAAAATCCTATATTAAACTTGTACCAGTGACCTTAAATTATAACTCATATCTTAATTTTCATCATATGTTAGCTTTACAAAAAAAAAAAAGACAAAGCTGATTGTAAGTCATAAGCTTTTCTTTGTGCAGTGTAGTTAAAGGAAAGACTTTTATGGTTAAGAGAACATAATTTAGTCTCACATGTGTGTGTCAATGTGTGTTGGGCCTTTTTTTGTTCTTTCAGTCTCTCGCCTCCGTGCACATTGCACATGTAGAGATGTACACACACACACACACACACCAGACGAACACAAGTGGCAGCAAATAGTTTTTGACAGTTATCTGTGTGTGGTTCTTGCATGCAGCAGATGTCTTCCTGTGTGAAGCTCTGCAGTTTTCCGTTGAACCAGAGCTTTTGTGATTTCCCTGTTTGACTCGAGGCTCCGCTGATGCCGCAGACAGAACTCTGTAAATGGTCATGACTGCCCCCCACTATAGAAATAGTCAGGATTAATGTTGGCCTTCCTCTTGTCTCTTACCCTTTCCTCACACAGATTATGGACTTTCTCAGAAGTAATGGAATTCCTGAGTAAAGTTCATTCAATGGATCTCCACTCTGCTGCCTAAACGAACAGTAATCAAATAGAAATCAAACCTAATTGGATTGCTGAAGGAATCCACTGAATAGTGATTTTTTTTTCTTCCAGGGAAGAGGTTGTACAGCACAGGATGCTCATTTTGTCTCAGAGATGAAGCTGAGGCTGTGCTCAGCGGTGAATTAGATTAGTCTAATCATTTTCAATGTGATAGCTCAGATATGGTGGTTCGGTGCGGACGATGGCTCCCCAGTGTGCTAGTAACATGCTGACAGTCAGCAGCAGGCTGAGCTCCATCCACCCTGCCGTCACATAAAACAAACAAATGCACCGAACATCCTGTAACAACACTGGAACACTGCTCAGAGGACACAGACCGTCCCTGAGCAGCTCTGCACTTGATTGTAACCTATTGTTCTGCACTTTGGCCACATTTAGTTCAGACAGAGTGTGTTCATCCACTACCTTGTACTTGTACAAAGTCTTCTTTCACGTTCACTTTGACACATTTATTGTGTGTTCCTGTTTCCCTGTCTTTTTTTTTTTTCTGGTAATCTTTCTCAGTCTGAACTAAAGACCCATCTGTCCTTGAAGGAACATGTCTCCTGCCACCTTTCATCCCACAGTTTAACCTGGGTTTTAAATGTAAACTAACTGTTTTTTTTATTTTAAACTTTTACAATATTGTTGCCATGAAACTACAGTATTATGAATTTACGTGACAGCAAAATAAAATAATTAAAGTTAAAATGTTTAGAACTATGAAGCTATTTGTGTAGCTGAACTTTTTTCCCTCATTTCCAAATATTCATATGAACCTTCAGATGCATGAACCAGTATATCACTTGTTTCAAACTCTAAGGCCCGAGGGCCAAATGTGGCCCGTGTTACCATCTGATCAGCCCCCAAGAAAATATTTTAAATGCAAAATGTTTTTATTCATCCATCCATAATCTTTACCCACTTCTGCGTGTTTGCGTCACGGATGTAACTGGTGCCCATATCCAGCAGCCACTGTGCGAGAGGTGGTGGACACCTGGACATGTCTCCAGTCCATCACATGGACACAGAGACAAACGAGACAAACAACCATTCACTCACACCTAGGGACAATTTAGAGTTACCAATCAGTGTATCATGCATGTTTTTGTTCTGTGGGAGGAAACTGGAGTACGTGGAGAAAACCCACGCATGCACAGAGAGAACATGCAAACTCCACCCAGAAAAGTTCTGGGCTGGGATTTGAACTGGCGACCTTCTCGCTGAGAGGCAACAGCTCTACCAAATGTTTTTGTATAAGTTATTTTTTTCTTCTTCTTTCAGCTGTTCCTCTTCTTTCTAGTTGCCATAGCGAACAAACTCCCATGAGGATTTGGCAATTTGTTTTTACACAACGTGTTCTTCCAGATGCAACCACTGACCACTGCTTGTTGATCTATCAGAGCGTGCTTCTGTGGCTCTAATTTGCCTGAGGGCGTTAAGGGTCTTGCTCATGGGCTTTGAGTGAGGCTAATGAGGGTGGAGGCAGGTGTGGGTGCTTTACCTTTCCCACACAGATTTTGTTGTAACAGTCAGGGAATTTGAACGGGGGACTTTTCAATCACAAGCTTGTCTTCTCTAACCTCTGCACCACCACTCTCCCCATTTTTGTCACTTTTTATTTTGCTTAAAAAACAAACTTATTTTGTTTAGTGCAGACGGTACCACTTTACAATAAGGTTCCCCTTATAGATGGCTAATAAATAGTTTATAGATACATTATTAAGTCATCTATAAACATTGTACAAATCATTAATAACTGCTTATTATGCATTAATTAAGGGTGGCAGAGAAAAAACTGACCAGTTTCTTGCCAAATAGTGAATCAAATCTGTTCACCTATATTTCATCTAGAGTTGTTATATTAAGCATAAATTTTCACACTAAGTTACTACCTTGTTAGCACAATAAGCATTTGTAAACCTATTTCTTTTGCATATACAATTGTACTTTATCACTGCACTATAAGTATCTACAACTAATATATGCTAAATAAATAGGCTTGCAAATGTTATTATGCTTACAAGTTAGTAACTTAGTCCGAAATGTTTAATTTAACAAAAATCAAATACTGTAGGTGAACAGATTTTGCTCACTATTTGGCAATAAATAAGTCAGTTTTGTCTCTGTCACCCTTAATTAATGCATAATAAGCAGTTATTAATTATGTATAAAGTGTTTATAGAAGAATTAATAATATATATAAACTATTTATTGTTCATCTATAAGGGGAGCCTTGTTGTAAAGTGGTACTGTGCAGACTTCTCATAACAGTTAGCTAACGCAAGTCCAGAAAAATTGTTGTTTTTTTTATTTATTTATTATTTTTTGTAGCTTTGATTTTGATGTGGAAAGAGAAACAGAGTATGTCAAATGAGACTGTCCAAACTCTTGTTGAGGACTCTTCAGCCTGGGCTCAATCTCCAGGATGGACCTGGGATCTTTCTGGCTGTACCGGTAGTTTGCATGCTCTCTCCATGGATAGGTTTTCTCCTGGTACTCTGGTTTGATTGAGAAAGTGAATGGTCGTTTGTCTCATTTGTCTCTATGTGTCCTTGTAATGGACTAGAGACCTGTCCAGGGTGTCCCCTGCTTCTCACACAGTGACTGCGGGATATGGACACCAGTGACCCCCTGCAATCAGAAAAGGAAGAAGTGGGTAACAGATGGATGGATGGATACTGACACCCCTGCTGTACATAAAACTAAAGTCTTTTATCATCCACCAATGAAGGCAAAAGGGCAATAATGTTTTTACCTCTTATGTTCATTTGTCTATCATGTCAACAAAATATTACCCAAATCATTGGAGAGATTTTAATTAAACACATATAAGTGGATGTATATCCACAAAATATGACAGGAGTCAGCTTAATTCAAACTGGCCACCACAGCAGACTTACATGGGGAAAATCAAAAATGGCTACAGCACGTCTGGTTTTACAGACACACATTCTGATGTGGTAGCTGAGCCTCATCCCCAAAATATGCAGTAAGCTCCAAACATTAGACACTTTGATGTTAACTGCTTCTGTCCATAGGTCTTAAAGGATGTCATTGTCTCTTATTATATCTGACTGAAAGTTCTGGTTGTTTTCTGCTGCTTTGATGAACAGCAAGGTTAAAGTGTCCAAAGAGGATCTATGAGTCTGCTGCCTCCTTCATTTGCTGTGGAGAACAACACTTAATCCATTTTTAATGCAAATATCAGTGATGGTGGATTTATTTATTTATTTATTTATTTATTTTTTGATGGAACTCTCCATCACATTTCCTGCTTTGCTCCATCAGTTTGCCAGATTAGAAAATTGAGGTAAGCCTCCACTTCCATTGTTTTGAATGAATACTGTCTAATTTCAATCAGCGCCCAACTGTGTTCGGGACATCCCGAGGGTGTGTACTGTACATCAAGTCTTGATTTGGCCCAAGGTTGTTCTTTTGATATTAGCAGCTCCAACTTTTTTTTTTCTTTTTTCTGTTTCTCATTAGAACTCATTTGGACTTCATTTTAGCTGTAGGCTCTAGCAGGACTCCAATTAGATGGACGACAGAATTAATGAAGGCTCTCTCTCTCTATTTCTATCTCTCGCTTTCTTTCGTCTTCCTCCTCCTCTTCCCTTGCTCTATTTCTCCCAGTGCTCAGGGGGACACTCGGTCTGAATTCAGTCAGTGTCCCAGCGTTTCTCCTCTTACTAAATTAAATATGTGTAATTGATGGTTTCATAAACAGAGCTAACCTTGCCAGCAGCGATGGCAAATGGCTGCAGAGAAGTCTGTGAATATGTATTGTGCCAGAGAGGAGCCCCAAACTACATTCACAAGCACTCAGGTTGTTCACCTACAGAGAAGCAGAGAGCTGCAGGCGCACAGCGAGATATTGACTGCAACAGCTTCTCGCCTTCGAAGGTGCAACACATGACATAATGTTTCCTGCAGACAGTCTCGGCTGAAAGCAGACAGCATTGTTCTTGTCTGAACTCTCACATACAGCGTGTTCTCTTCTTTTGTCTTTTTCTGTCTCTGTTTTGTTGTGCTCGTTCATTTTAGCAACGTGAAGCTGGAAAAATTTTAAGTCTGAACTTTACAAAGTGGGAAGAGACGGCAGTTCAATATTGATGTCAGAGTGGAGCTGAGAACAGCACAATCAACAAGAAGTGTCTCGCCGAACAACTTCTGTTAGACAGCTTTACTGTCAACACAAGTAAAAACTAGACACATTGCATTTCCTGTGAAAATGAAGTGAATACTTATAGCTGAAGAGATTGCTGAAAAACAGCTGAAATTAGCTAAAAAAATGCTGAAATGTAGCTGAAGTACAAGATCAAGCCGTAAACAACTCAAGTGGACCAACCAGTTTGC
>JARVGV010000630.1:6895244-6906773 GCA_031762435.1 Hypsolebias longignatus | reverse complement strand
CTTAAAACGCCGTTTTTCTGTATTTCAAAGCAGTTAGCCAACACAATCCCCTCAAAAAAAAAAAAAAAAAAGAAAAACATAAAATGTTGCATAAAAAAGTCAACGTGAGGTGTGATGACATCACTGGGGAGGCAGCCGTAAGTCCGAAATGCCGTAAGCCGGGGGTGACGCAACCCGAGGACTACCTGTATTTAGTTCACACACAGATTACACCCAGGTGGTTTTATGCCATCTTACAAACACAACCAACTCCAAAACAACGTCACAGTCCAAACATTATTTCAAATACCATTATGTTGCAATCAGTTTTACATCCAATGGTTATTTATCTAAAATGTTGTGGTCATTTGAAGCACAAATAGCAGCAGTAGCAGCTAGCTATAACACAAAAATTGCAGTTAACTCTCGCTGTTTGCTTAGAAAGTGGGTTTGTGAGCCAATAGCTCATCCGGATGGATCCACTTCTAAAGCAGATCTCAGTCATTAACTCCTATCTTTAAAATGTCAAAGTTATTCACACAGAAGCTAATTAAAACATTTACATTACAAACAATTTTATATTTACAGTTGTCTGAAAAATATTAAATAATTCCTGCTGGATTTGAAAAGTGAACTAGCTTTTTGCTGCTGATGTTTGCACTTGCAAATGATTTCAGAAATCTATATAACTATATGTACAATATGAAATTATCAGACATAAATGTTTATTAAAGTGTGAACTGTAATGGATATTTTGATATTTGAGTTGTTTAGGATGACTGGTCCACGTTGGTTGCATTTGGAAGAGCTGTTAGCTTGTCAGTCACCTCTGACATAAACTTTGTTACTCCAAACTGAGGCTGCTCAAAGAGCTATCTACAGCAGGTAAGATATTATTTCCTCATAGCCTGTCTACAGAATCCCACTTGAAATCGGAATAAAAAAAAAACTTCCTTTTGACTCAGTTATCTACTTGAATCTAATTTGGGATTTTTTTCTTCTAGCCACTTTTAATGCCACAGCCGTTTGTTTTAATATAAACAATTCACCTACAAGGACAGCAGCATGCATTAAATGTTCATTCACTTTTTTTTTTCCTGCTGGTTCCACTATCAATAACACAGACACATCCATTAGTGCAAATGAGGCTAGTCTGGGGCAAATACTCCCTCTAGCATTTACACAAACCTCCACTGGGACTCATTCTCCCAGACTCCCCTGGGGTGGGGACACACCAGACCATACTGTACTGCTGGGATCGGTCTCCTTCATGTACTGCCTCCAGCAGCAGAGAGGAAGGCCAGCGCTGGCCCAACCAAGATAAAAAGCACACATCAGGGAGCGAGCTCATTTCTTGCAGCCGCTGTTGTGTTTGTGCAGAGCAGCTCGGTTGGATTTTCAAATTAATGAAATAGAGTGAGGGATGTGAAACATGAAAAATGTGCTTGGCGAGGCTTTGACTTTGAGTAATGCTGGTAATTGGAAGGAAACCTATAGAAATGCAGCGGCCATGTATGAACAAATGAAACTGGAAGAGAGGGGAAAACCTTTGTGAGTTCATGTCTCATCATCCAGGACAAAAAGACAAAAACGTCTCATAAACCCATATTTTGGAACAGGAAAGTAGCTGCTGCTTGTGCCCATTGCAGTGTTGTCAATTTATCAAGTGTGGCGAAGCTGCACCACACAGCTGATACCGTCTGAGGAGTGTTACGATCTTATAGCTTTGTCTGATTTATCTGCTGTCTGGCTTAGGCACTCTCCTGTGTGTTTAGGTGCTAATTAGAGTACAACACACACACACACACACACACACATACACATACTGTCTTTCTGAAGCTCACACTCAGGCAGACACACAGTCTCAGTGATAATATAGACAGTGTCTTATTACAGAAGAAATGCATGTTGTTTAAAAAAAAAAATACTGATGACCAAAGAATGTACTCATAATCACACATATACAAGTACGTGCTCTCTTTTCACAAATTACCTTCTTTCTTACTTCTAACCTACAAATCCCTCAACAACCTAGCTCCATCTTATATTGCAGATCTTATTGTTCCATATTTCCCTAACGGAGCACTTCACTCTCAGACTGCAGGTTTACTTGTGGTTCCTAGAGTTTCCAAAAGCAGAATGGGAGGAAGATCTTTGAGTCTTCAGGCTCCTCTCTTGTGGAACCAACATTTAATTTCTGTACGTGAGGCTGACACAGTAGCTGTTTACATGGACATAAGTAATCAGATCAAACGGCCATTCAGAATAAAAATGTGTCATCTAAACGCCCCATTCAGATTATTCTTAGTGGATTCAGTTCGATCCGAAAGAACTTGTAATCAGAATAAAACGGGTGGTTTATGTCGATTCATAATCTGAATGGTGTGCATGTAAACACTTAATCTGTTCATTTTTTCTGATCATGTAAAACTGACCTGACTGCGCATGTGTGACCTGTCTATCTGTTTCCGCCTGGCTAATGCTAACAATATTAGCATGTCGGGGAAGCAAAACTGGTCGGTGAGCAACACAACATTTCTACTAGAAACTTTGAAAGAGCTCAAAATGATCTGTATCACCTGTAGCTCAGTCAGGGAGGGCAGTAACGTCTCCACCGTCATTAAAACCTGGTGCGGGACCATGTTGGGAGCTCAGGTTTCTTTACGTTCATCCCGGAAGTAAAACTTCTTCTTCTGTGTTTTTTAAGAAGAGTTTACCACTCTGCATATGTCAGTACTTCTATTCAAAATAAAAGCCCACTGCATGTAAATGCTCATTGTGAACATATTGTGCCCATGTAAATGATACATTTGAATTATTTAATCTGGAAACATTTCAGTTCGGTCAAAGAATTTTGCACATGTAAACACAGCTATAGTCGACTTTTAAAACTGGACTCAAGTCTTTCCTTTTTGATAAACCCTATGGTTAAAGTTGGAGGACAAACTGACCTCTTTTCCTCACGCTGCTGCTGTCTTTACTTGATCTACTCTACCTTTTTATATTTGTAATTAATTCTATCTGAACTTTTTTTTTTTATTTTTTGTATTTTCTTCTATAGAAGATACATCTGAACCTGTCACTCTGTGATTGTCCATTCTTCCTTCCTGTCCTCTTAAACCCAGCAGGTCGAAGCAGAGGTCCACTTGTACTGAGCCTGGTTCAACTGGAGGTTTCTTCCTGTTAAAGGGAGTTTTTCCTTTCCTCTGTCTCCTTTGTGCTTACTCAGGATGGGAGACTGTGACGAAGTGAAGAATCAACACAATCTGCTCCTTCTTTGGATAGAGAACTTTTACTAATTGGCTTTTATAATGTACTGTATGGGTATTGAACCTGGGACTTTCTGCTGTGTTTCTATCACAGTCGTGTCTAACTCTCTTTTGCCTTGATGAAAGAAAACAATGAACACTATGAGCTCTATGCTATCTGTTGTTGGATGTCCCAACATCATGGGAGTCTCTTTTTGACGAGCCTGCTCAAATGCAAAAACAACCTAGGCAGCGCAGAGCTAGGTAAGACCTTGACCAGGCAGACCAGTGCCGGGATGGACCTTACAATGCAAGAATTCCATTGGTTTTATTACTGCTGACCAAAAAGACATTTTTGTTTGACATCCCAATTTCTCTTTTTTCCACATTTGATTATTCACCGTTCCTTTCCTACCTTTTCCAAAATGACCACCCATGTCTTGCACTCATAATGATCCCTCGCTCTGATTCCTGCCCCTCCCCACATCAGCTCTCTATGTCCAGTAATCCTGGATGCCTTGGAGGAAGGACTGCAGCAAACTACTCCATAAATGTATGAGTGTCCAAAATAAAGAAGAGCTGAAAAATGTGTATGCAGTGGGCCGGGGAGGCATGCCCTGCCTCACTAACCAGGATGGATTGTGGGGGGGGTCTAAGATGAGAGATTTTGAAAGACGATTTAATTTGATGTCTGTATTGACAGAGTGCATGTTTATTTTCTTTATAATATTTTTTCAAGATTTTTTTCCTTAAATCTAATTCAAGGGCAAGTTGGAAGATGTTTTTTTTCTTTAATCCTAAACATGGCGACTTGATAAAAGTTCTTGAGATCACTTTCCACAGCAAGTAAGCAAATTTAAGCAAATCTGGTTTAAGCAATATGAGGAGTGACACAGTGCAAGTGCAGTGCTGTACAGGTCTCTCATGTAAATGAGTCATCGAGGCTCAGTGAGACTAACCTGTTTCAATAAAGATAAAAAAAAGTAGAAAATGAAAGGAATCTGTCACTTTGAGAGGAAATCAGAGTTCCTGAGAATAAAGAATGAAAGAAAACATGAAGAATCACACGTCTACAGGGAGAACATGGAAACATGCATAAAGCCAGGAGTCAAACCTGCAACCTTCTTGTTGTAAGAGAAAAGTCCTAACTAAAAACTCTATTGGGTATTCCTCAAGGAAAATGTGGGGTTCATTTGCTTTAGTGAACATTTTGATCTTAGTGCTTTTATGTGTCACCCATGTCCCTGGTCAGAGAGCGAAGAGGGAGAATTGGAAATACCCTCCGTCTGTCCGTCCATCCTGCACGATGTGAGCATGAAAACTTGAAATATAAGTGAGGTACCAACTTCCAGGCGCACAAAAGTTCACTATCGAAATTGGGTTGTCCCATCAAGATCACAGATGTACTGTACCAATGTAAACCAACCACCCCTACAATTTGAAGAAACAATGCTTTCTAGTTTTTGTATTGTTTAAAAGTACAGTTTTCTCAAATGATTGGGGGTGGCTGAAAATTAATAAATGCACTTAATTAATATATGCACTTAGTTGTGGATAAAATTGCAGCCCCCCCACTCGCCAGGATCGGACACTCTTTGTGTCAGACAAGAAGAGAAAACATCACATCGTAACTCTTGCCCACTTGAATATCTTGCACCAAAAACATTAAGGTTTACTTTTAATCCCAGTTTGATTCCAGTCCAGTAAAACTTGAAAAAACTGATCTCAAAAACTACAAACGTTAACTATTCAAATCCATCAGTGATGGGGGACATCAGGGTACCGCTTGGTTCAGAGAGCGTTCGGTCACCCAGTACGGTTACAGATGATGCGCTGGTCTTCATCGAGTAAACGGGGGAGTCTTAATGACTTGATAAACATGAGTAAACAATGTTCTGATTGTGCTATTAAAAACCTAAAGTAAGATTGTCTTCAGTTATTTGAGGTTAGATGTGCTTTAAGGGAATTATAGACGTAGTTAGTGATCCATCAAAAAGAGGCGCCGCAAGAAGCTCCCAGTGTTGTGTGTTTGCAAAGCCATGTTGGATGTCTGGAACTCTTCTCAAACTCTTCTCAAGGTGGTTCATTTAATTTCAGAGCAGTTTTTATTCTTGTTTTTATTATTATTGTTTGGATATGCTTGTGAACATCTGGTAAATTCCAAGTAAAATTTCACCATTAGTTTATTCAGTGCAATTTCAAATGAAAATTAGCATTGGTTGTCTCCAACTAATCCCCATCAGTCTCAGCTGAGTGCAATTATTGGCTTCAATGGAAGGTCTTGCACCTTTTCCTTCCTTAGTTTATTGCCATCTCTGCTGCCTAACCTTCATTCAAATTATTTTTTCCTGTACCTTTCTAACATTCTTTACACTTTTCCGCGTGGTGAACATTTGTTCCCTTATCACATCTTTGCCATCTTTTTCCATGCATGCCTTCTCCAGTCTTTGTCCCTTCTCAAGCCTCGTAAACCATCTTCGATCCTCCTCACTCTTAAAAAAAAGACTTTAGAAAGTTATTTGGAGTTCAGGTAGAGTTCTGCTGCAGAACAGTTTAGCCTCTTTCTGTCCTTCCTATAAGCCAACATGTGAAAGCCTCCCCTGGTTTCCTCTTGACATGGGATCAGTCTAGAAGCTCAACGCCTGAAGAATGACAATTGTAATTCAGTCTCTTGTGGCTTGAACTTTGTGCTTGATTAAGAATACTGTGATGCCTGTGTTTGAAATTGGGCTGTCTGTGTTCAATGGGATTTTTTTTTTTTTTCATAGATCAGGGGTGCCCAATATGTCAATTGCAATCTACCGGTTGATAAAAAGGTATTATGGGTAGATCACATGGCATTAAAAAATAGACATCAACCAACCATCCATCTATGAAATGTGTCACTTGACTGAAAAACAGGGCAGACGGTCTGAGGCCCCATTTAGAAGCATTCAGCCATTCATTTACATGACAGCAACCCTTGTTCTCTCTGAAACCAAAGGTTTCTGAATCCAGGTCTCAGAGTGGAGATTTTTGAGGGACACCCCCTGACAGAGGCAGCTGCAGTCCCAAGTTTTCCTGCTCTAACAACATTTATAATAAATATCAGAGAGCAGTGTTTTTGTGCTGCTCACCCTTTTTCAGCATGAAGGAGCAAAACTAATAAAATCCAGAGTCCAAAGAGACGTTAGTGTCTTCACCAGTTTGGACATAACTGTGATCATGCAGACGCTGCATGCACAATGAATGAAGCTGAGCCCTGCATCAGGGTTGCCAGATAAATTTAAAATATCTTATTTACCACTTCCTTTTCTGTGCACATGTTCAACAAACACAACACAAACCTCATTTTAGAATTTCTTTACTCAGCACATGACCGTGTAGGTTAAAATACTGTAATTTTAAAGCCCCAGTACTAGTTCATAATATCTTATCTGGCAACACAACTGATGCGGAAACTACAGCGTTTTCATGTTAACCCACTCATTTTTTTGTTTATTACTATAAATATTGAAAAAAAAGCTCACGTTTCCAGAGGTTGTTCTCTTGTAAACGGGACTTATAGCAGGTAGAGTCATTTTAAAAGTAGCTCACATGCTGAAAAGGTCTGGGCACCCCTGGTGTAGATAATGAGATAACGGGACTTGTTTCAACTTCCACTGAAAATGACAAAAGACTCACAATACAATACCCTTGATACAGATATTTTATTTTATTGTCACCGTTTTGTCTTCTACTTCTTTGTTAATGATTTTTAATCTTTATTGTTGGCAATATTTTGTGGAGGAATTCCCATGGGCTGTTGTAAACACAGTCTGGGGTTGATTTGTATTTTTACAATGTTTATCTGTGTCTTTGCTATTGTAATAAATGTTTTCATGTTAAGACTGTTTATCGTTGTAGTCATTCACATGTTTGTGGTCCTTTATTGTTGCTGTGTAAATCTTTTGATTGTTTTATTGTTTTAAATCTGCATTCTTCTGGTTACGACGGTTGGGCTATGACATTTTACAACTAAGATAGTTTAATATTGACTTTGTGTATTTATGTAGATGTCGATTTGTTCCACTGTTTTCTTTTTATTATGATGTATTTTATTCAAATACACTTGTCACCTCTGCAGAAGCTTTAAATATTTACTGTTGCCATCAAAGACGGGTTGGTCAGAGTGTTTCTATGAAATGTAAAGTGAAACCAATCAGTCATTTTAAACGAGCTTTGATTCAGAAGTCTGTGATGGACTTGACTTGTCCATGGTGTCCCCCGCCGCTCACACTGTGACCCCCCTGCAATCCAAGAAGGAAGAAGCATGTAAAAGATACGGGATGGATGTATATTTTTGCCTTTTTGAGGAAAAAGTAAACTTTAGAAACCAGATCAGTTCAGTAATTTAATAATAAAGCTTATTAAAATAAACTGCTTGAAGCAAATCTTAATGTACAGTTCATACTTTATGCATAAGATGATGCTCAGTGGAACAACATGACAGTGAGCTAACATGTGTTAGCTGTTCTCAGCAGCTTCAGTGGTTCATCAAAGTTGTTTGGAAAGCTCATCCCTGCCTCCTAGTGGGCAGTAAGGTGGTTGCAGCTCTTCATGTGAGCTTTCCATGAAGATGAGGTGTGTGTGTGTGTGTTTGTATGGGACAGCCAGGACACGTCTGTCTGGTCCATAGGCATCCTGTAATCTGCCTGACACTAGAAAGACCCCCCCTGTAACTCTGTTATTAGGGGCATGAGACAGCCGGGGACTAAGGGGAATTTTCATTAGCTGAAATGCCTGTGCAGGGATGTGTGTTGAGTATGTAATGTGTGGATGTGTTGATGTAAGATGAGTATGTAATCTGTTTGACACCAGCCAGCCAGAAGGGAGTGACAATTGAGGGATGATGGATAATACTCTGCGTCCACAGGACAGGAAGAACAAACCACAGCAGCTTAAATTACCACATTAATAAGAAATATTGTGACTTTCTTAGGGCTAACAGCCTGGCCTCTTGCTTTTGATTGCAGAAGTTAACGTGAAGCTGGAACACAACTTTATTTGCCACATTTTCTATTCAAGTCAGGCCTTTAAACTCCACGGCATTCTCTCCTCTCTCAGCCATATCGTCCCATTCCACAGTCATTTGTTGCCCTTCTATCATATCACAGTGCGTTTCCCCACCAATAAACGGAGGCACTCTGCTGTAGAAATGTATTTATCTTTCACATAAACTCCGTTCTGTCTCCACTGGTCTCTCTCCAGTAGCTATTGCTGGCACTTAATTTCTATTAATGGTTCTGCAACTGGCACTCAAATCCAATCCACTGTTAGGGTGAGCAGGGAGCGCACGTGAAGAAATATGCATAGGCAATTATCCTTGGTAATGTGCATAGCCCCATCCACTAATGCATCTGAACCCAGTGTGTGTGTGTGTGTGTGTGTGTGTCAGGGAACACTGTGATCGAGGCCTGTGTTCATGCATGTAGTCATGCTAAAAATAAAAAAATAAAAAGTATAAAAATTCCACCTTTTTTTAGTTCCATGGTTTTATGTATCAGGTTTTTCTGGTACTTGTCAAGTTTTAAAATAATTCAAATCAAACCTAGTTCAGCCAAAAGGGTTAACAAGCATACATGGTAAATTCCACCCTGTCGTTGTTCAGGAAACGAAAATAAATTCAATATTTAAAGTTGTGTTTGTAAAACTAGGTCCGCCTCTGGCGATTCCATGTGTTTTAAGAAAGACGATAACGGCCGAGTGGTGCTGAACAAATACACTTGATGAACTGAGCATCAGCAGGCGGGACCGCCTCTAATACAAGCACGAGTTTTGGTGATGTCAGAACGTGCAATGATCAGAAAAATAACAACATAAACTACCTTTCACAATATACAGACTTCACTTAGACAGTTAAATCCTGGTTTTTATGAAAACAATTAGAAATATTGAACATGTTTGGCTTGTTTGCAAGGATTGAAAGGAAAAAGCTTTTTATGCTAATAAAATGAAGTTAGAATGATTTGTGTTGGTACAGTTGTGTCTGAATGAACCATAAAACTTCTGGAACAATGTACAGGTAGTCCTCGACTTACGAACGGGTTCCGGACTTAAAAACCGTTCGTAACTCGATTTTGCCATAAGTCGGAGCCAAACGCACGTGGCGCCGTAAGTCCGGATTTTCGTCTGTAACTCGAAACCGAAAGCAAATGGCAGCCGCTACGTCTTTTTAAACACGTTTTTTTCAATGTAAAAACAACAACTGTGCACTTAGAACACTGTTTTAATGTGTTTCCAAGCAGTTAGCTAACAAAATACTCTAAAAAAATTCTAAAAAACCCCACAAAATACTGCATAAAAAAGGCAACGTAAGGTGTGATGACGTCACTAGGGGGCGGCGCTGTAAGTCCGGAGCGCCGTAAGTCGATGGCGCCGTAAGTCGATGGCGCCGTAAGTCGGGGACTACCTGTATATAACTATTGGTATCGGTTATTGGCCAAATAAGTTTTAACATATCGGACATAGGCCAAAAATCCAATATTGTGTATCTCCAATAATAATAATGATAATAATAATTAAAAAAAAAACTTTTCAGATCCAATGTAATGATTGTAAACACATTGTTGTAAAGTTTGTAGTCAACACAGGTGACTAAAAGAACATCTGACTGCTCTTCTTCTTCCTGTCTGAATTGTAGAAACTACTTTCTTTCTTGGGTCACCGGGGTGGAGTGTTGGTGGGGGGGGTGGGGGCAGCAGCTCTGTTTCTCGGCTCCTCTGGGCTTCGTGCTGAGCTGCAGCTGCTCTAATTGACTCCGATGCTTGTCGGTTTCATTTCCACATCACTGTTGGTCTCCTGCAGTGTCTGACACCGGGGTTCTTTAGAGGAACGGGAACATCAGATTCACCACTCTGTTCTTGAGCTTTAGACTTCATTGTGTCACTTTATTACCTTCAGTATACACAGGAAGCCATGAGTGAAGTGGCAGGAACAGTGCAGTGACAGATGGTGGATGTTGTGCTACTGTTTGTTTGCCAGCTAACGGTTAGCTTCTTAGATTTTATTGGGAAGCTGCTTATTTATATGGACAAATGCTGATTTAGATTAGACATTATCAAAGTTTGTTGTTTGTACTTGGATCTGATTCGTAGTTGTATGGTTGTTTAGCGTAGTTGTTGGGATCTCTGTTTCCTTGCATGTTTCCATTAAAGGTAGTTGTCAGGGGAATTTTGGGCAAGTTCAAGTATGTTTGTCACTAACTAATGTTAACTGCCCAACGGACCATGGGTTTGAAGTTAGCAGTGTGCGTTCCGGCAACTGATTTCTCGGGTCCTGCACCTCAAATCTCCGCCCCTAAAAGTCCAAAGTCATTGTGCACTTTTCTTAAAACCTCAAAAATATAATTAAAGAGCACAACTAAATTGAAAATCACTTTGACAGTTCAGGTATGTTGTTAGTAAAATTTTGATTAATCATTAAAAATAGAACAAGCATGCACACCAGGTCGCGCACATGCTCCTGCCCAGCAGAGAGTGAGCACACAACTGCTGATGTGCTGGAAGTACCACATACATTTCAGACATAATAAACATAAAAGCTGTATGGCATCTACTTTATTTCAAATTTTCTGGTGGAGGACACACAGACCCAGACCCACAGCCCACAACACCCCACTCCCCCTGCAAGCCCCTGTTCTCCCCGTCAGTTGAATTAACCTTGAGACTTTCTTGACCAGCAGATTGTGTTGAAGCTTCACTTCGTCACAATCTCCCATCTTGAGCAATTACAAAGGCAACAGTGGAAAGGAAAAATTCCCTTTTAACAGGAATAAACCTCCAGCAGAACCAGGCTCAGGACGAGTGGCCATCTGCTTTGACTGGTTGGGGTTTGAAAGGACAGGAAGGAGAAACAGAAAAACAGAATGACAGGTCCAGGTTTACTTTATATTGGAAGAGACATAAAAAAAAAAAAACACGTTAAAGGATATACATAATTACAAATATGAACAGATATAGAGCAATTAAAGTCAGCAACAGAGTGAGAAAATGTGGTAAATTTGTCATCCAGCAGTCTAAGCCTAAATCAGCATAACTAAGGGATAGCTCAAGGGTAACCCACGAAATCCAAGCCAAACCAAACTGTAGGATTCATCAAAAGGAAAGACTGGGATAGATGTGGCTGAGTAGTAAGAGCAATTGTCCTCAATTGCAAGAGTTGGGAATTCAATTTCACCACCAGTCACATGCTAAAGTGTCCCTGGACAAGACACTGAACCCCTCATCGCCTCAGATGTGTGTCCCATTGGTGTATGAATGTGATAAAGCTCTGATTGCTTTTT
>JARVGV010000630.1:6757107-6770318 GCA_031762435.1 Hypsolebias longignatus | reverse complement strand
TATATATACTGTATATGATTGGTACATTTTTGTGTACCCTTGTTGCATGCTTTAATATTTCTTTTTGGTTTGTTTGATTTTTTTTTTTTTTTTGTAGTGAGTCAAATCGGTTCTTCTCCTCCTACGTATTTTATTGTACTGTTAACCCTGTGTTAACCTGCATATGACAAATAAACACTAAACACAACTTGAATCAGGCACCGTGTTTGGTCTGAGGCGTGTGTTGGTTCTCCTGTTGACGGAGGCCACGCTCTCAGCTGCTCACGTCCACCCGTGACAATCCCAGGGGCAGGTCTGAGGCTCCGAGGGTTTCATCAGGCCGCTGAAGCTGCTCCACCGGCTTCACTGTCCCAGAAATCTGAGAGTTGTTGTTTCTTTTTATAGACGGCGTGAGTCACCTCTGTGCCCACGCCTTTAAGCAGTGTTCTTGTCCCGTAAAAACAGAAGAACTTGTTTTTCGGTGAGTTGTTACAGCTTGTTCGCGGCACACTTTAACAAAAGGAAGAAGGCAGCGCGACAAAAAGGATCAAAATCAAATTAAAGGATCCTGAAACTACTCAGGCAGGAGCTGCAGGGAACTCCAGAGCAGGAAGTGGTGGAACTGGAACTGTTTGCTCAGTGGTGTGTTCAGGGCCCTCCCCCCCGCTCCCTCCGCCATCTGTATGGTTGCCTCCCTCTGACTGTGTCGGCATTCAGAGAATCGGAGCTGACACATTTGCTGAGCTTCTCCTGCCGGACAGAGGGCTGACACTACGGCACACAAAGACGGAGAAAAACTTGTAAAAACTTTATGAGATGTCTGAATTCTGGGTGAGATCATTTTTCTGAACCCACTTCTTGTTTCTGAGAGAACGGCTTGTCCTGTTTTTGTTGTTCATATTTGACTTTCTGTGTTTTCCAGCCTTCTGGGACTCTGCCCTGTGCACTCAGCGGCGCTCCGCCCCCTCCCTTCCCTGCCGCCCTCTGAGCCGAACCCTCAGCCCCCAGCGGACTAACAGGAGCGGGGAGGTCGGGGGGTCACGGGAGCGGCACGCCGGCACTCACAGCGACAGCGCGCCTCCCACCTTACGGCTCCACACGCCTCCACCCTCCATTCACCAGGGGGGCAGGTATTCAAGTGGACCCCTGTGTTTCGTGAATCCGCTGTTTCTGCAAACCCACCCCCGCGGTCGAAGAGACGACCCTCCTCCGCAGTCCAAGCCAGAGGAAACGGCTGAACTGGACCCGCCAGCCAGGAGCCCGAACGTGGACCAGATCAAACTGAACGGGAAATCCCGTCCCTCTCCTCCTCGTCCCCCTCCCCCTCGCTCTATGCCTCGCCGCCGGCCTGCTCCTCAGCCGCCCGGGCCTCCAGCGGGCACCAGCAGACCCAAGAGCATGCCAGAGGCTGTGAGCTCCAGGCAGCAGGTCTCCAGCAGGCGCCCAGCACCTCCTCGACCATCGATGGGTTCCAAACCCAGCAGCCTGTCCAAAAGCACCTCCTCACCAAACGCACCGCCTCCACGGCCCAAGAAGCCCGATCTCGAAGCCCACCGGTGCCACATCGCCCTGGATGATGAGACCATCGCCAAGGCTCTGTCCCGCGCCAACCTCCCCCGCTGCCAGCCTCCGCCGGCTGCAGCCGGTCCAGGGAACAACGCCGAGGGTCCTCAAGAGAGTCGCCACCAGCGTCTCAGTGACATGAGCATGTCCACGTCTTCCTCCGACTCGCTGGATAACTCGCGGTCCCCCGGGTTCTCCCTGAACCTGGCCCCGCCGCCGTCCCAACACCTCAGCCATCAGGACACAGTGGAGGACAGCAGTGAGGAAGACGAGGATGGGGAGGAAGAGGACGACGAGGACTACGGCGTTGGCCTGGAGGCGGACCTGGAAACGCGCTTCCGTCCATCGTATAAAGCTCGAAGGCGAAGGGTGGGCGTGAGCCTGAACGGCACGTCCTTCGTCCTGCCCCGGTCTCTGAAGGGACGCTTCAGCAAGGTGAGCGGGATGCTCAGCTCTCTGATGACGCCGGACAAACGGGCCGTGAAACGGATCACTGAGCTGTCCCGGAACAAGAGCACCTACTTCGGCTGCCTGGTTCAGGACTACATCAGTTTTGTTCAGGAGAACCGGAGCTGCCACACGTCAGGGATGGACTTCCTGCAGACCGTCAGGCAGTTCATGACCCAGATGAAGGCTTACCTGCGCCAGACCTCTGAGCTCGACCCGCCCATCGAGTCCCTGATACCTGAGGACCAGATCGGTGAGTCTGACAGTGTTTCTTGATGTGTCCTGATGAGGCATGGGCTGATGTTTCAAGGTGCACCACCAGGTGACCAGAGACAGTGGAGAGGGTGTATTTTATTAGTTTTCTTGTTTTGTTCCTGGGGCTGCGGCAGCTTGGTGGTCAGTGTTGTGTTCTTGTATTCCTGAGGTTGTGGGTTCAAGACCCAGGTTGCATCAGTAAGGGCATCCAGCGTAAATCACTTGCCAAATCTTTCATGCACATGTGCTCGCTGTGGCAACCCCTGAAGACAGACAGGTCTGCGTCCAGCAGAGCTCCTATCTCCTACAAGTCAATTTGCAACTTTTAATCTCGTAAAAAAAAAAAAAAAAAAGAGGTTGACGTTTGTTCGTACCTTTTTTCCAGCAGATAACTCGATCAGTCGTAGCTTCCCTGCTAGAGCAGCCTCACTTTTCAAGACGACACGTTCAAAAACAAACGTTTGCACAGCAAGCTACAAGAGTTAGCATGTTAGCAGGTGAAATTTACACAGCTGCAGGTGGATACAAAGGCTAACATCTGGCTGAATAAACCCAAAGTTCGGCTTGTCAAACTCCCATCGTTGCTTTTTTTGTTATTATTTTTTATTCAATCTTTAAAGATTAAAAGAGCAGAACAGCAGAGACAAAGCAATATAGGTACAATTACTTTAAATTAAAGTTGTAAATAAACCATGAACAAATGTGAATTAAACTATAAAAGTATGATAATTGAATATTTTATTTACAAAAACAAGGCAGAACCATGTGATGCACATTTAATTTTTGTTCTAATACTGTGAAGGTGCAGTTATCAAACCTTCAGGACCTCATACCGGGCCGGGGCCGTCTCTGTCAGTCAGTTTGTCATCAATAAAACATTTTTTTAATTCTTTATATTTGGGAAGTGAAAGTGAGTGAAGCTTCCTCTGAAAAGGTTTTAAAGTTGGCGTCACTCGTCACCAGTGACATGTTACGTTTGGATCAAACGGGATTTCCATATTTGTCTCTTTCAGAAACAGGTTGAGTTACAGAAATGCCTCGGCGAGTTATTCTTGGCCTCTCCTTGTTGGTCAAACTTAATTTAGCAGCTGAAGCTGATTTTAAATGGCAGAGAGTTCATTTCAACTTACTTTACAAAGCTGATCATCAGTGAACGTCTGCTCAGGTTTAAACCTTTGAAATGTTAAAACCCACAGAAAAAGTAGCTGAAATTAGTTTTTATTATTATTATTATTATTTCTGCTCAGGATCATTTTATCAGACTATCATAATTTTGATATTTTAAAATAAAATTTAAATAACCTGAAATTTCTGTGAAAATAAAGAGTCAGCGCTGAACGTCATCAATGACGGAGCTGAAACTGAGCTTTTAGGGCACTGGCTGAAGCTAAAATACCAAACACTAGCTAAAAAAGCTCAAGGCTAACTAGAAGCTAAAAGTATTGAATGGCTAGGTAATAACTAAAATTAGCTAAATGCTAGGTGGGAACTAAACATAGCAAAAGGTTAGCTACTAGCTTATAGTTTCAAAACTAACTAGAAGCTAAAAGTAGTGAAGGGTTATCTAATAGCTAAAAGTAGCTAAATCCTAGATAAAGTACCAAAAGCATAGCTAAAAGAACAAAAAGGCTAGCTAAAAGGTAAAAATAGCAGCATGGTGGCTAATAAAATAAGGTTTAAAATGCTACCCAAGTAGCTAAATGCTTGATAAAGTAGCTACAATATTAATACTCTAGCTAGAAGCTAAAAATAACAAAACTACAAGCTTTCAGACATAAGAACAATCCTTTAGCTGATTTATCATCTCAAGCTGCCAGATTTTACAATAATCCTTTAGCTGTTGTATCAGCTCAAGCTTTCAGACATTAAAACAATCCTTTAGCTGTTTTATTAGCTCAAGCTGTCAGAAATGGAAATGATCCTTTAGCTGTTTTATCAGCTCAAGCTTTCAGACATTAAAACAATCCTTTAGCTGTTTTATTAGCTCAAGCTGTCATAAATGGAAATGATCCTTTAGCTGTTTTATCAGCTCAAGCTGTCAGACATTAGAATGATCCTTTAGCTGTTGTATCAGCTCAAACATCAGATTCAGACTTTGGACTCAGTGGATGAGAAAAACACATAAAACTGTTGAAAAACAAAGAATGTATTTGTTTTTACCACAGGCAGAAGAAAAACAGATTTATTATCTCAGCACAAAGCAGCTTGTTTCACTCTGACATGGGAACGGCTCATTTTTACACGACTTTAGCGTTTCATTTATAAATGTTTCATTTCAGTTTGTCGTCATCGACCCGAGCGGACTCGCTTCTCGTGCATATGTACGAGTGCGTTCCCTCACTTGTTCATTGTCATCAATAACAGCCGAGCGTTGTTCCCACTCAGAGTGGTCTCTTCTGGTGCCGACAGGCTGCGGGGGGGACCTGAAGCTCGGGTTCAAACACCGAGCCGAGAGCCCCGCTGAAGGAAACCGACGAACGGAACGTGTTGTTTTTCTTTTCAGATGAAAAACTGAAGACTGTGTCACTAAAAAAAAAAAGGGCGAGACAGAAGTCAGAACCTCAAATTATTCATAAAAAATAACACATTGCCAGAGTGGAAAGACATCAGCAATGACTGTAGGAAAGCGACTGCTGCTGGCCTTCAGTCTGAGAAGGACAAAGGATCATCTGGAGTCCATCGTTCTACAGAGAGAATCATTATCCACAAAAGGAAAATGTTTGACAGCTGGCAGCGGATTCACCCTGAAGGTCAGACCGTGCAGTGGGCTCCATCTCAGACTTTACAGGTCAGCAGATCAAAGGTCAGGGGTCATGACAGGACAACATCTTCATCCCATTTGGCCAGAAATACACGACTTCCAGCCACAGGGAACACGCTTCCGACACCAGGCAGACATTGTAGGTCTGCTGTTTTGTTTATTGTTGTTGTTTTCTAAATAAAATTGAAAAATACGAGTACTGTACTTTTTCAAAACAGGAAGTCTGCTGCAGGAGACCATCAGGAGGAAGTTGTAGTTTCCTGTGTTGGCTATTGTTTGGGAAGGATAAAATATGTATGTGTAGCTTATGGAGAAGAGGAGTTGAGATCTGAACCACAAGACTTCTGGACCAGAACCAGACCAGAGGACAGATGTTTACCCAGAATGCACTGCAGCAAACAGCTCTTCTCAGCTGTCAGCATGGTGGTGGCGGCTGATGGTTTGGACCCTGTCGGTCTCTGAGTGGACCAAGAGCTCCTTTAGAGACCAAAGGGTTCTCATCTGTCCAACTGGACCAAACTGGATCCAACAGGACCATGATCCCAAACACAACAGCTGATCTACAACAGAACCAAGGAGTCCAGAACCTCAGCCTGACTGAAATGCTGTGGTGGACCTTCAGATGGAACTGAAGCAATGCTGGAAAAAAGAGTGGGCCAAAGTCCAGATCAACCCTGACCCTCACAGACAGAAACTGGAAGTTGGTTCCACAGGAGAGGAGCCTGATAACTGAAAGATCTTCCTCTAATTCTGCTTTTGGAAACTCTAGGAACCGTAAGTAAGCCTGCAGTCTGAGAACAAAGTGTTCTGTTATGAAAATATGGAACAATAAGATCTGCAATATAAGATGAAGCTAGGTTGTTGAGCGCTTTGTAGGTTAGAAAATTTGTAACTCACTTCTGTGCATGACAGGGAGCCAGTGGAGAGTAGCTAAAACTGGATGATCTATCCCACTAACTCCAGTTAAGACTCTGGCAGCAGCATTTTGGATCAACTGAAGACTTTTTAAAGAAGTTTTTGGACACCCAGATAATAAACCACTGCAATAGTCCAGTCTAGACATGACAAATGCATTAACCAGTTTTTCTGCATCGTTTTTAGATAAGATGTTTCTAATTTTAGCAATGTTACGCAGGTGGAAGAAGGCAGTTATAGTAACGTTTTAATGTGGGGGATAAAAGACATGTCCTGAAAAAAAAATAACACCAAATAACACCACTATTTTTAACATTAAAGCTGGAGGCCAGATTAATGCCATGCAAGGAGGGCGAAAAACTGAAAAATGTATTCCTAAGGTGATCAGGTCCAACAACCAAACCCTCAGTCTTGTCTGTGTTCGGATTCATCAGGTTTCATGGAAAATGATAACTGTGTATCATCAGCATAACAATGAAAATGTATCTCATGTTGTTTAATAAAATTTCCTAATGGAAGCATATGTAAAGTAAAGAGTATTGGTCCAAGCACTAAGCTCTGAGAAACTCCATGACTAACTTTGGTGTATGAAGAAAATCCCATTATTTATTTTTGCAAATTGGAATCTATTCGATAGATATTATTTAAACAATTTTAGAGCTGTTTCTGTAATCCCAACAATATCATATTCAAGCCTCTGTATTAAAATATGATCAACTATCAAATGCAGCACTGAGGTCTAACAGGACCAGTATAGACACAAGTCCATTGTCTGAGGCCATGAGGATATCATTAGTGACTTTTACTAGTGTTGTTTCTGTGCTATGAGCTCTAAACCCAGACCGAAACTCTTCAGATTATTTCTTTGTAGAAGTTCACGCAACTGACCTGCAATTATTTTCTCTAGAATTTTTTGAGATGAAAGTTAGATTAGATATAGGTCTATAATTGGCCAGAATTTCTGAATCAAGGTAAGTAAAGGTTTAATTACAGCAACCTTAAAGCGCTGTGGTATGTAACCATTCATTAAAGACAAATTAAGCAGATCCAAAGTGTGGACATTAATTAGGGGAAATATTTCTTTAAACAGTCTGGCTGGGATGGGATCTAGCAGACATGTGGATGGTTTAGATGAGGCTTTTATTTTTGACAATTCAGAGACAGGACAAAAACAGTCCAAACACAAATCAGGCTCCAGCAACATCTCCAAAGCCACACCATCTGAGAGGGAACCAGGGGAAGCAGTAGAAATGATGATCCAAATTTTCCTTCTAATTGAAATACTGTAATTTTATTTATAAAGAATCTCATGAAGTCATTACTGCTTATAGTTGTAGGGATACATGGTTCAACAGAGACGGGACTTTTAATTAATCTAGCTTTAGTACTAAACAGAAACCTAGGGTTATTTTTATTCTCATCTATTAAAGATGAATACTGTTAAGTTTTAGCTTTGCGGAGATCTTTCTTGTATGTTAGCAGACTGTCTTTCCAAGCTAAATAAAATTATTCAATGTTAGCGGAGCACCATTTTCTCTCCTGGTTTCTAGATGCCTGCTGTAAGGTACGTAACTCAGTATTGAACCAAGGAGCTAATCTCTTCTGATTGATTACGTTCTTTTTCAGCGGAGCAATTTTACCAAGCGAAGTTTGCAATGAAGTTGTAAAATTATCAACAAGATTATCTATTCATGTTGCTGTGTTCATCTGCTCATACAAACTCATGTTTATGCTGCTGGTTGGAGTAATGTTATTCTATGATATTAGTGAGTGTATTTTTAGTTGGTGTTTTTCTTAGTTCACATCTTAGATCTTAGTAATGCTTTTCTTTTGCATTTTATTGTTGGATGTAACTGGGACCCTGTGTACATAATTTCGTTTCATCACATGCACCACATGTGGTGGAAATGACAATAAAGACTCTGACTCTGAACCATGATGCTAACAGGACCATGCTGCTAAGAGAACCATGATGCTAATAGGACTTTGCTGCAAACAAGCCCATGCTGCTTACAGAACCACACCGCTAGCAGTACCATGCGGCTGATGGAACTGTGCTGCTAACAGGACCGTGCTGCTAACAAGACCACACTGCCAACAGAACCACATTGATAACAGGACCATGCTGCTAACAGTAAAGGTGTTTTTAAAAAATCATCAACCTACTGTTGTATAGAAATAAACAGCTCTAATAATTTGTAGTAAAAGAACAAGATTGTCAAGAATCTCAGGAAGCACAGAGGCCAAATGATAAACATCAATTGTGTTGAACGTAAATCAGAGCTTTACGGTCTTTTAATACAAACGGTTGTTAGTTAGCTAATTGGCCTGCTACGGGTTTGCAAGAACTTGATCTACCTGCATACCAAAGTACTGAGCAAACTAAGGTTGTGATGATAAATGGATAAAAACTATGTAGAACATGTAAAAGTACTTCCATGTATAAACAGAAAGATTCTTACCCAGCTAATGAAGAATGTCATTCACAGATAAATGATCTAAAATATATATTGACCTACAAAAACAGGACAATGTTTTTGTTATGGTTCCCTTCAGGACTCCACATGGTCACTCAGAGGTTTAGGACATAGACCAAACGAGGAAACAGGTTATCTGACTTTATGATCAGTTAAAAGAACCGAGCACATACCGGCCTTGAAGAGGATGAGACTTGTCCTGTTGGTGCACGTCCCCTCAGGGAATATCATGATCTGGAACGAGGAAACGCATTCCAACATGAACGCGAGCCCACAAGGATATGAATTGTACTTTCAGTAAAATAAAATATAAATAAGCATGAACAGAGCAAACAAAGAGTTAATAACTCAACATTGTTAGGGAACGAGTTTCTGCAGTATGGAAACCTAGCGTACATAATGGAGCTACTGCTGCAGTTTAAAAGCACAGAACACGCGAAGTAAAACGTCTTTAACTAGCAGGGACTGCCATGTGACGGCCATTTAAATTTTTTGATTTGACTGTACTATGTTGTACTAAGAGTTGGGGTCCACACTCAGCTACCACCATAACAAATTTCAGCTCTGTATGTGTAAAAACATCTGAGTTAAAGCTTGAACTTTATTTTGATTCTAGTATACATGGGGCAGTGCTGTCAGCTACCGCCACACCTAATTTCAGCTTAATATCTCTAAAAATGGCAGATTTAGCCGTAACCTACAGCCACACCAGAAATACTGATGGATAGATGAATGCCTACATTTTGATACACAACACGCTTGTGTATTGGATGGGTCATGGTAGGAAGAGTCTGTTCGATGCCATAATGAGTTTTGTTCAGAGACCTCTTCACTCCAGGTCATGTGACCTCACTGGAGAGTAGGAGAGTGCTGTCAGTGTTTTTTGATGAGAAACGTGGCATCTTTGTTTGCCAAATACATTGCCATGGTAACTCAAAATGCCAATAAAAGTAATTTCACACATCACGGTGCCGAGCCAGTCGTTTTGATGTAATACTTGTGGGGGTACGCATTGTGGTTCAGGCCGCATTAAAGTTGAAGAAAGAGCAAAACCCTGTTCAGGTGGATAATAAGAGGTGGCTGCTTTTCTAGCCAGTCCCCAAACTGATTTGTTTTTAATCAAATTTGTCTACACCAGCCCACATTCAGGGATTGCTTTCATCAGTTTGTTGATAAAAGTGTATGATCATGTTCACTGCTATGTTTCTGGAGTGATTTTGGTGTAGATGGGGCCCAAATTCACTTCAAGTGAAATCACATTAGTTCAGATCTGATCTGTTAGAGTCAATACACCAGAAGGACTGTACCTGGGGCCACTCTCCTTCAGACTTGGCCCTTCGTTTTATCTCCTCGACTGTTTTTCTTCTCGAGTCCTGGTCGGACCGAACCACGAACACAGGCCTGATGTAACTGATCAGAGCTGGGGGAGGCAAGAACAAGGAGAGAGGTTTTAAAAGCAAACACACGAGAGAAAATGAGAAAACAGCACAATATTTCATGATTGTTACACATGGAGGAACCCAAGGCATGACAAACTGGTTCAACATGCACCTCTGACACAGTTTCAAGTTTCTAGCTCAGATCACAACTACGATTATTGACCTGCATTGTTCCACATCAACGAGTCAAATAAATATCCTGAATTTTAGATTTCTGATACAAACACGCCAAGATGTTAAATTTAACAAAACACAACACAAAGTAAACAAGACAAATATGTAAACAATGTTACGTGTTTAGTTTTGAATAAATGCAACAAAGACGTCTCCCACTACTTCAGACAACTCAACATTGGAAACTGAATTTAGTGTTTCAGTATTTATGAACATAATGTGCTTCCTTTCAGTTTTATAAAGCTTCAGACTGTTCAGCTGGTGACAGATCTGAGTGTAGCTCCACGAGGTCTCTTTTAAAATCAGAACCACACTCACAACTAGGTTTACTGGTTCTCTATTCCTTTGTTTCCTTGAATTGTTTAATTTTGTGCTGTCCCATCTCAGTGAAACTGGTTTTATTAGTTTGAGACAAAGGTTGAAAGTCTTCCAGCAGGTCAAGAACTCCTCAAAAAACTCAGTTGCTGTTTGAACCCTGCTGTGCTAACGACCTGCTGAAAAACTATTACGTTACTTTTTTATGTTTTTTTTTTAAATAGATTTAATTTATTTATAATTTAAAATGTTTTATTTATAATTTAGGGGAGTTGTGGCGCAGAAGTTAGAGATGGTGAGCCTGTGATTGGAAGGTCCACTCTGGGCCCTTGAGCAAGGCTTTTTAACCCCCACCATCTGCTCCCCCGGGCACTCAAGACAGCAGCTCTCTGCTCCACACAGAGGGCTGTGGTAGCTCAGTGGTCTATGATTGCGTCAGGAGGGGCATCCAGCTTAAAAACAATTGCTGAGTCTTTGTGTGAGTAGATCGCTGTGGTGCCCTCTGAAGAAGGGAGCAGCCGAAAGAACTAAAAAGATTTGAGTAGTTCACAAGTTGACAGAGACTAAATCTATTCGACTACTTTCCTATGACTTGCTTCTCGTTAGGAAGTGAGCACACATTAAGTTTCTTTCAGATTCACATGTCAGTTTATTTCATGAATTTGACTTACTGCCCCACACTGGTACGCTCCTGCTCTCCTGTTTGCCAACTATAGAGCACATCATCTGGGTGACTGGGATCGCATCAAAGTAGGAAGAATGTGGCGCCACGGCAAGAATAGGAGCTTCAGAGGGTGGGGCTCGGCTCCCTTTCACCTTGATCCAATGGAAACCGCCACAAAACCACATGGCTCGCATGATGACCCAAATACAAAGATGGACAATTCTGAGAAAGGACAAGATTCTTAAAACGTTCCATCCACTCATTTGAATTCATACTTTGAGATACAAAAACGTTTACATAAAAAAAAAAAAAACATGTAACCAATCATATAATCTAGAAAATAGATCAACAACTATTTAACCCGTGGGTTAAAGTTAATGCTCACATCAATGTGGACACTCCGGTAATTTTCAGTCGCCGACATTTTTACGCTTTTCATGCAATGAAGTTTTAGTGGCACATTCTTGTTAACATGCACCAACGCACCTCCTCCACCATGACTGCGGTTCAACGATAAAATCCGAGCGTCCCAGGGTGGCTGTGAAGGCGAAGGGCCACGCCAGCAACATCAGGAAAGAGACGAGCAGCAGCCGCACCGGGAAAATGGTCACCGACATCAGTCCAATCTGGACGGAAAGAAATGACACAGAAAGAACTCAAATCAAGGCAGCACCCATATCTGCTGTCGCTGTAGAGCTGCTGTAGCCTGCAGCCACAGCTGCGACTTTTTTTTCTTTGTCCTTGAGACTTAATAGGAGTAGACTCACATTCCATGAGCCTTCAAGAAGAAACAATCCATCAACTGTTCAGAGCTAATAACACACATGAGAAGTACGCTGGAGTACAGTGGTGCTTGAAAGATTGTGAACTCTTTAGAATTATCTATATTTCTGCATAAATGACTTAAAACATAATCAGATTTTCACTTAAGTCCTACAAGTAGATGGGGGGATGTCACACCAGGTAATGAAATTAAAGGTTCACGTATTGTTTACCACTCACAAATACGTAATATTGGATGATTTCCCTCAACAGATAAATGAGCAAGTATAAAATGTTTGTCTCATTTGTTTAACTGGGTTCTCTTTATCTATTTTTAGGACTTGTGTGAAAATCTGATGTTTTAGGTCAGATTGATGCAAGTACTGTATAGAAAATACATGTATAGAAAATACATGTATAGAAAATACATGTATAGAAAATGCATGTATAGAAAATTACAAAGACTTCACAAACGTTCAAGTACCACTGTACGTCATTCAAAACAAAGTTAGGTTAATTCTATCAGTACTAGGTAACGCTAGATGAAAAAAAAGGAGCAAATAAAATCAAACAGAATAATCAAAGGAGCCCCAAGCAATAAGAGTTTACTCTGTAATAACTTTATTCTCATAAGTTCAGGTTGTATGGTATTGGATTGCAAACCAAAGCTATGATTCAGAACAAAAGGCATGTGATGTAATACAGGGAACTGATCAAATTGTCCACCCCCACACATTACAGTTCATTTCTCTCTCTGCTGATTTTAAAAGTTCCTTCTGCTGTGAATTAAAATATTTCAACTGGAGAAATATGATCTCAAAATGTGAAGCAGCCAACAGAAACCATTTAACTTTGCCGTTAGCGCCAACTTCTTACCAGCAAGGTTAGCTTTGATGTGCTCTGTTGATTAGAGAAAACAACTTGTGTTCTGTGAAGCTGACAATAAGTGCAGTTTAAACTCCAGAGACTAAAATTAAAGCTGTTCACATGGTGTTGTTGTAAAATGATCTGTCCGATGGGGCTCCCTGAATACACTTTGGAAACTTCCTAAAAAACTGCTCTGCAAGTGATTAGCTGAAACATAGCAACTGTGAGGAGTCTTCAGTGTTAGTCCTTATAATTTCTGATAAAAAAAAAAAAAAAAAAGAAACAATCTGATGTTCCAAAACCCTTGATGTTGTCAGCATTGAAAACAAGGCCCCATCATTAAATTTCACTTAAAGGCCATTGTTTTCCTAATCATACTGTGCAGGACCAGCCTTTGATTATCCGTCTTTTTGGTAATGATGTTTAGTTTAGTTTAGTTTAGTTTGGTTTAGTTTAGTTTAGTTTATTTGTTCATTTAAAAAAAAAAAAAAAGCAATACAATACAAAAACAATCCGATGAACAATAACGTACAGAGTATAAAAAAAATGAAAGGTAGCAGAAAGAAGAAAAAATCTTATTATATCTGCCCCTT
>JARVGV010000630.1:6730684-6747830 GCA_031762435.1 Hypsolebias longignatus | reverse complement strand
CTCATTTTGTCCCGTGGAGCTGACTGAACCCGACGCAGAGCTGTATAGGTGAACTGCCTGCGTTCAGTACGCGCGTAGGGAACGGCATACAGCCGTACGCAGAGCTATACTGGGGGCTTTAGAGATAGCATGAGAAGTTCAGTTATCTGGGAGAGACTCGGAGTAGAATCACTGCTCCTCCACATCGAGAGGAGCCAGTTGAGGCAGTTCGGACAACCGATAAGGATGCTCCCTGGTCGCCTCCCTAGGGAGGTGCTTCAGGCATGTCCAACTGGTAGGAGACCCAGGACACACTGGAGAGACTATATCTCTCAGTTTTCCTGGGAACACCTTGGGGTCCTCCCAGAAGAGATGGAAGAGTTGGCTGTGGAAAGAGATGTATGGGCCTCCCTGCGCAAGCTGCTGCCCCGAGACCTGACTTCAGAACAAGCAGAAGATAATGGACAGATGAACGGATGGTAGGGCGCTTGATGCAGTGCGTCAGACTGAAGAAGTTTCAACAGACATTTCAACAAAGAAAAATCCATCCAGAGAACCTGACTCAACCTTGTTTGATTTACCTCCCTGGATTATTGATTTAACATGTTATACCAGTGACACGTTCAAACAGCTCTTCTTACAAGACTATACAAGGCTCTTCTCTACCATACACACACCGATGAGCACATCAGACCCAACGTGGGGCTACATGTTGAAAAGTCTAAAGAATGTGGATTGGGGCAGCTGTTGTTTGAACCATTGACCTTCCAGTTGATGGCAGGACTCAGTCTTTCTTTGTGGCCATTTCATTGCTCTTAAAACATAAAGCACTCAAAAACAACCTGTGGGCTGAATGTGCACGTCTACATTTATTTACTGCCATTGAAGCTCTTAATTGATAAAAAAAAAAAAAAAAAAAAAAAGATACGACTCAACATCCTACGATTGGTCTTTGGTGCACACGTGTTTAAAAGTTGCCAGGAAAAAAGCTCAAGAGGAATCAACATCTGTTTGGATTGACGTAACCATTTGGTTTTAAACAATCTGCAAACACATTTACCCCCACTTGTATAAGAGGGTACTGACACAGGAGTTCTTACCAAGTTAGGAACAAAGAAAAACTTTAGGGTGGCATTGTGTGGACTCCTCCCACCACCAGCAGGTGCCCATTTCAAAAACCCAAGCAAAATGTCTCTGAAATGCAAATCTATGGATGGAGATTGGACAGTGGCTGTGCACCTTGAAGCAGGAAGCAGGTTTAGGAGCTGGGAGCACAGACCAGATAAGACTCGCACTGCAGCACACTGGGCAGCATGGCAGTTAGATTACAGATAACCAATAAAGAATTCCAGTTAAAATATAATCATTAAACTAACAGTTACGTGTAAGCATGCATTGGTGTTCATGTTGATTAGAATGACTCCTTGGGACCAAAAAACTGAAGCATTTTTGAAAAATCTTAAACAATAAATGGTGTAAACCTCATCTTTTATCCATCCATCCATCTATCCATCTATCCATCTATCCATCCATCCATCATCTTTTACTCGCTTCTTCCTTTTCGGGTCAAGGGGGTCACTGGTGCCCATAGACAGTTATCAATGTGCAAGAGGTGGGGTTTCCAGTCCATCACAGAGACACCTAGACATGTCTCGAGTCCGTCACAGGGACACCTGGACAGGTCTCCAGTCCATGACAGAGACACCTGGACAGGTCTCCAGTCCATCATAAGGATGCCTGGACAGGTCTCCATGACAAAGACACCTGGACAACATGTCTCCAGTCCATCATAAGGATGCCTGGACATGTCTCCAGTCCATCATAAGGATGCCTGGACATGTCTCCAGTCCATCATAAGGATGCCTGGACAGGTCTCCATGACAGAGACACCTGGACATGTCTCCAGTCCATCATAAGGATGCCTGGACATGTCTCCGGTCTATTATAAGGTTGCCTGGACAGGTCTCCATGACAGAGACACCTGTACATGTCTCCAGTCCATCATAAGGATGCCTGGACATGTCTCCAGTCCATCATAAGGATGCATGAACATGTCTCCAGTCCATCATAAGGATGCCTGGACATGTCTCCAGTCCATCATAAAGATGCCTGGACATGTCTACAGTCCATCATAAGGATGCCTGGACATGTCTCCAGTCCATCATAAAGATGCCTGGACATGTCTACAGTCCATCATACGGATGCCTGGACAGGTCTCCATGACAGAGACACCTGGACAGGTCTCCAGTCCATCACAGGGACACATAATGACAAATGAGACAAACTCTCTCTCTCTCACCTAGGGACAATGTATTGTTACCAACATGCATGTTTTTGGTCTGTAAACCCACACACGTACGACAGAATATGCAAACTCCACCCAAAAAGGTCCCAGTCCAGGATTCGAACCAGCAACCTTCACGTTGAGAGGCAACAGCTCTACCACCTGACCCCCCGGGCCGCGTTCAGCAACACAGAGGCGATCGAATACAAAAAAAAAAAAAAAAAAAAAAAAAAGGTTTTATCTTTGTGGACTATTTCCATTTAATTTGCTTTAACGGCTCCAGCCAGGTGATGACATCACTGCTCCTCAGGTGAAGTGTTCCGTGAGCAGCAGGACATGTCTGACAGCACAACATGCCACACATACTTGGACATAAATGAGGACGTTGATGGGAAAGTTTCCACGTGTTGTCATGACTTCTCCGCACGCGCCTACCTTTATTTTCTCTGCTGTGGTGAAGTGGAGCTCGTGCACGAACGGGTTCCTCTTCACAGCTGGGGGGTCACTGTCCAACGTCTTCATGTTGACGAGCTGAAGGAAACTTCTGCTACGCGCTGGGACTGCGTGTTCTCCTCTGGACGCAAGCGGTTAGGGCGGTTTCTAATCTGCGCGCGTGTCAAGTTGAGCACATAAAGTTAGCGTCACGACTTCCGGTTTGGAAATTTCAAAGTAAAACAAAAGTGTCTGCTTGTGTAATGAAGCCCGTGAGTTTTAAGTCATTAAAACTGCTGGTAAGATAAATGTTTGTTTGTCTCTCGGCTGCTCTCCTCTTCAGGGTTTGCCACAGTGAGAAAAACTTGCATGAAATATTTGAGATTGCTTTACGCCGGATGCACTTCCTGACGCAGCCTGGGCTCGAACCCGCAACCTGCAGGGCTGCAAGACCACAGAGCTACAGCAGCACTCTGATAAGTTTAAAAAAAAGTTTTTTTTTAATTCAGTGATTGCTGAATGACCAATAGATTACTAGTTTAAATAAGCAGGAGAAAAGCATCAAAACAGTAGCTAAAAGCTAATAAGAACATAGCTTAAGGCTACTACATTGACCAAAACAAAGGCTAAAAGCTAAACGTAGCAAAACCATTGCTAAAGAAAGAAAGACGGTACAGTACTTGAAAGCAAAATTTGTTCAAAGTTAAAATGAACAATACAATAACTAAATGCAAAAAATAGCTAAAAGCTTAAATTAGCAAATGAGTAGCTAAAAGCAAACATAACGCAATAAATAAAGCTACAACTTAGGAAAACAGAATCTAAAAACTAAATTTAACTACAAATACAAAAGTCTAAAAGAAGCAAAATTGTAAATAAAATTAGAAAAAACTATCTAAAAGCAACTTTGTCAGCTAAAATGAGCAGTATAGAAAAATGTGCAAAAAAATCTATTAAAAGCTAGAAATAAGAAAACGGTCTCAAAAGGCTAGAATTAGCTAAATAGTAGCAAAAAATTAAAATTGTCTAAATATCTATTAAAAGCTAGAAACAGTCACAAAAAGCTAGAGTAAGCTATATGGTAACAAAAAGCTAAAAGTAGCAAAGTGTTAGCTTTAAGCTACAATTACCCAAATATGTAGCTGGCAAAAACAGTAAAAACTAAAATTAGCTAGTAGCTAAACGCTAAATGTAGTTTTCTGAAATAAATTTAAATCGGATGACAGCTCTTCTCAACAAGAAGAGGATGTCTGTGGTGTTAGATGTTGTTGGTCAGCTTTTGCTGTTGTTTGTTTGTTTGTGTTAACAAAAGAATGTTTGTTTTCGTGTTAATTATCAGTTTCCTTTTGCTTCTGTTGTGGATGTTTGGGCTTATTTTGTAAACAGTTTTCATATAAAACGAGCAATGGAGGCCAACAGCCAGAAAAGTTTTAATAAAGTTTTTGTTTGAACTGTTAGAGCTCAGGTTATATTTTGAGGATGACTCAATTGTTACATCAATGTTTTTACATGTAGCTCTAAAACTGACAGAAGTTTAGCTACTTTTAATCATTTTGCTATAGTGGCCATTTTGAATTAGTTAGACAATATTTAATCAGTTCTTGACGTGTTTTTAGTCCTAACTTTCAAAATATTTTCTTTAAGTCATTGATGATATATTTTGCTAACAGAACAGATAAGTTTTTTTTTCTACTTTTGGTGGAATAAACAGAAATTACAAAACAAACATTAACATTTGACTAAAGAACTACACATTTCTTAACTAAATTAATGGATGCTTGAAAAAAAAACTTGAACTTCACCGGCTGTGTGAAAACTGGAGGAAGTCTCTGAAGTCACCTTTGATCCACCTTCTTCTTTCTGCTCAAAGTTTCTTGATGGCAGTAACTGTCCACAATATTGCAATATTCAAATTTGCATAACTGTGAAATAACATGTATATATATATTTTTTTACTTTCATAGTACTATTGTATCTATATTGCGTTATATGTTGTATTTTTAGGTGTGTTATTCTTTAAGCATGGTTTGCACTGGAAAAGGAGTGGCTCTCAATCTCATTGTACTTGCATATTATGACAATAAAGGCGTTCTGATTCTGAAGCAAACTTCATGATGCTTTGAAGCCACAAATGGTTGACCGTCACTGAATCTCAGAGCGGACCGGTTCATCAGCTCCACTGTGCATTAAAACTTTCTCACAGACCCACACTGCTCAGATCAGCCAGTATGTCACATTAGCCTGTTTCACATTCCTCAAGTTGCCAGGTGGAACATTAAACTCCCAAACCCGTAGCAAAGCAGTCAGCTGCAGCCTCAGTGTTTGTTGCCAAACATCTTTTCACTCGCTGCCAGTCGCTGGAGTCAGTAGAGTTGTGTGCGTTGTGCTTTATTTATTTATTTTTACATTGACAGTAAATGTTGCTGTAAACTTTTAGAATGATTTAGTGTCTAAGGCAGGAAAAAGGAGTCAGAGAATGTCTCGAAGGTTTAGCGGAGACTTTGGCGCCCTCTTGCGGCGGAAGAAAACATTACATTCCGAAGCGATTCAAAAGAGTTTGTTGGATTTTTTTTTTTCCTGTCAAAACTTTTAAAGGCAGTTTATTTATATATACTGTATTCTCAGAAATGGCTGATGTCTTCTTGAATAAAACGAAATGTGTTGTATGAATTCAAGTAAAATGGACAGTATGGGCCTCAGATCTTTCATTTTTTACAGCTATACACATAAAATAGACGCTTGTCACAACCTTGGTTGATTAACAATAGTTCTGATTGAGCAGCACTTTTGTTTTGTAGGTTAAGTGGTGCAGAGATGAAACCAGTTTAAGATGGCCACCACAGCTAAACAACCTTAACAAACACTTAAATGGCTAGAACTTGATTTTTACAGATATTTAGCTAATTCTTGGTGCAGTAGCTCAGACATTTTCTGAGAGCTAACAGTTTGCAGAACATCTGAAGGACACCTAACTTTTTTTTTCATGGTTTGACCAAAACATTTATGATTGTGTAGCTTTGTATAGATGCAAGCGCTCAAGAAAATATTGTTCACTATGAAGTGTTGTTTCCAACAGAATTTTTATTCATCTTTGAATTACACTTGGAGTGGTAAATTTAAGCTGTGATTTCTGCAGCCAGTGAATGAAGCTAAAACTATGAAACTTCAGCTGAAATCATTATTTTATTTTATTTTTTTATGTTGGACAAATTTACCAGTACAGTACAGGTACTTGAACATTTTACTTTCATCACTGAGAAGGACACTTTGCACTATGTTAATTTGTAATTCCCTAACTTTACATTTTTCAAAAAGATTTTGATAGAACTGAATGAGCTAAAGTGCAGCTGCTTTTACTGCAGCGTTTTGTTTTTCAAACTGACCAAACTGAACCATTTCAGCTGAATTCACTCTACGTCATTTTTTCAAATTAAAAGTTCAACTGTGTTCATCATAAACCCCCAACCCTCCAAAAAAGTTTAGTTTTGGTGTTATTTACTGTCGTGTGTATGTTTTAAAGTCTATTTATTAACCAGCAAAAAGAAAGAAGGGGAAACTACAAACTCAGTACAGCAGGTAATTTATTATGAGCACAGTTTGAGTAAATACCCACAATCTCAAAGCCCGTGTCTCAAACCCTCCCGCAGCTCAGCCCTGCCTCTGCTTGTGTCTGGGATGCGTCCTGCAGTAAACGTACAAGCGTCCCCTCCTTCGAACAAAGAAGCAGTCGATGCAGCGCCTCCTCAGGGACGTCTTTGTCTTCATTCCCGCAGAGGGCTGGACGCAGGGAAGAGATCGACACTGAGCCAGCAGAGACGAGTCGAGCTGAGCAGGCGCCACCGAGGTGACCCTCACTGCTGGCAGGAGAGAGCGATGGGCAGTGAGCGTGCACGCACATCTGGACGCACTTCCCGATGGCGCGGAGAAGATGGGAGCCAAACGACTTAGCTGGGCCGCTCGTACAGTCAGGGATGCAGTGAAGTGCTTCAGCAAGACGAAGGCCATGTTGTCTGTGGCTGCAAAGAGAACGTACATACAGTATTTACAATTAAAGTCTGCCATCCACTGAATCTGCCACATGAGACTGCAGTCGCTGCCTGTTTTGCACAGTTTAGGTCATTCTTTAAGTTTAATTTATCTTTTATATTTTACAGCTAAGTTTGATTTGCATCCTTTCACTAATTTTGTTGGTTTATTGCTGCAAAGGAAAAAGAAAAATCCAGGATGGGATTATTAAAGTACAGTACATTCATCTAGCTATCAATTGAAAATAAATAAATAAATAAATAAATAAATAAAATAAACACTACAGTGCATTTAGTGAAACTGGATTAATCGGCTAAAAGTGAAAAACGGAGTCATGTTTGTAGCGAAGAGCATAACAAAACATTTATAATCTCCACGTCGCATTACGATCCACTTGTCTTGAAATTAAACCTCACAGTCGTTCACTGCACAAAACAAGTTGGTGTCATTACAACTTTTACATGATCTGTGCTTTAAACATCAAATGTTCATCATGTCGCATCACGGCGACACGCAAGCTAGCGCTGAACTCGGAGATTAAAACGGCTCAAATATCAGTCCCGAAGCAAACAATCTTATCAGGAAGTCAAAAATGGCACCAAACCTTCCAAATGTTTCTGGAATATTCAAAGCAGGCGGTCTATCCCAGAATAAAGCTTTTAACTTGCGACGTGACCGAGTGGTAAACGCTAGTCTTTCATGCTAAAAGAATAACTTCCGGTGCGAAAGATTTTAACTTCCGGTAAATTTTGTTATTTTGTCCTCAGTAGGGACTCTCAGGCAGATTCCCCCAACTGGTTTAGAAAACATTTGATTGTTTCTGTGCTTACAGATTATATTTTAATACATACAAAGACTATTTTGTTAATTTAATAATAATTATTATTAAAAGTTACACAGTACGTTTGTTCGGGCCGCCACAGTCGTAGAGTGCGCTATCCTGTAGCCTAACAGACAAAGTTCCGGGATTATAATTTCCACACGGACTGTTTAGGCCAGGGTCAGGCTGTTGTAAACATGGCGGCTGTTGTAGGCAGAGCTCTGTCCTTCAGTAGAAATGCTAAGGTGCTGGTTTCACCTTTGAGGTTTGTTGCGGCACCGGTTCACCACTCCAGTGTAGAGGTTTCGGTTCCGCACTCCAGTGTAGAGGTTTCGAGTAGTGGTGAACCTGTAACTCACACAGGCCAGGTACGACTGCAAGTCCTTCTCTTATTGGTTTGCTAATGCTAATACTCTTAGCTAACCTTAGCTAAACCAAATATTGATGCTCCATTGTCGGACAACCGATTAATCAATGGCTCAAATTATTTTCTAGTAGTTTAATAACAACTAAAGGTTTTACGGCGTTTTGTTTAAAATAATGCCGTATGCATTTAGACTGTATCTGTTAGTCTTTTCCAACTCGTTATCTTGTTTTGATTTTTCTAGGTGTTTGATGAAAACGACGTGAGGAGAGTCAGATTCATTGGGAAGCAGAAAGAGGTAAGCATAAGCAGTGCAAGGAAAATTAAGTTGTTAAATTTTGTGGAACTTATCAAAGACATAAAATGTTTTTAAAAAAGACACAGAAGTCGCCTCTGTTTATTTTTCTATTTTCACGAGGCATAAATTAAAAGTTTTACAGATTCAAAAGGGCTAAGCTGCTTGAGCAAAGGCTAAGAAACCAGGACTGTAACAACTGTTATTAGAGGTAACAGTGTACTGGATAGATCATCTTAAGATGAACATCATCTAAGCAAATGACTTCATATGAACATGTCAGGAGAAAACATCTAATGATCAGGTTTGAGAACATCTGAGTGGATAAATGTGTGGCATCTGATGTATTGAATATCACTTTCTGGTCAACTTAGAGGTTGGTTCATTACAAATATGAGGCACAGATTTATGTTTTGTTTTTATTCTTGATTTTTGTGTTCCAACTCATAAAGAACAGTGAATTAGATTTGTTTGCTTGATTTGGTGGTGCTGCTGGATGTATGGTGTGGTTTATTGTTCTGGCTGACAGAAAAACCTAAACAAAAATATCTTGATCTATAAATACGTACATCTCTTCATTTCTATCTGTAAATATTCTAAAATCTGTCTTTTAAGTTTTGCGCCGGTAGTTCTGATCGTCCGTCTGTTAAAGGTCACATTGTCAAACCAATGTTCTGATTCTCTTACCAGCACACAGTTTTATATCATATAAAGATGAGCCATTTAATGCTACTTTCAGATGGTGGAAGTTTATTTGAAGTATAAAAAACATCTGCATCTACTCATTCTCATCATCACATGCTTGATGTGGTTCTGGGTTATGGCATCGAGATTAAGGACTTAGTAATACATCCTCAAAATCCTGTTGTGTCTGATCATATTTAATAACCTTTGAGTTTACATTAGATGACTACACAGTCACTGAGAGTAAATTTCATTTTAACAGGTGTTATCAGAAAACACTGTAATCAAATTGAACGATTTTCTTCCATCCTTTTCCTCTGTCTTGCAGAGTAATGCATCAGAGAACAGTGACTTAGATCATCTAGTTGATAGTTTTACAATTTCTTTGCAAACTTCACTCGATAAAATTGTTCCACTGAAAAAGTAAGTAATCAGTCAGCAGAAACTAGCTCTTTGGTTTAATTCTGAGTTACGAATGGCGTTCTACTAACGTTGAAAAATGTTACTCATCTTGGAGAGAGAGCCTCCTAACGTATAAAAAAGTGCTCCATAAAGCTTGAACTTTATATTATTCATCTTTATTTTCTTTCCACTGTCGCCTTCACGTTTGCTCAAGTTGAGAGTTCTGCAATGGAGTTGAATTCAAAGCTGTCTGCTCCTCAGATAAATAATGTTAAATTATTGTTTTTACATATGAATGTTTCTGTTCAGTGCCCGGGGATGACTTCTGTTGTGACTTGGCGCTAAATAAATAAACTGAGTTGAATTGAAAATAATTTAGGCTTGTGTAGAAGTGGGTTGGGAGTTATTTTGTGGTGTTTTGTGTGAGTCATTTTTGAGCATTAACATAATTTTGAAATTGTTTTTGTGAAGGTGAATAAGAACTTTGCCATTAAGCTCGTGGCAGAAGAACCCGTGAGGCACGTTGAGACCAGGGTGGTGTCTTGTGATGGAGGTGGCGGAGCTCTTGGACACCCCAAAGTCTACATAAACTTGGTAAGGTCCTGGACTTGTAGTTTTGAAGATGCCCCGTGTGCTCTTGTTGCTGGGTGTGTAGATGGTTGTGCCTTCTGGAGATACGACTAAAATAAGGATCTTACCTGCAGCATTCTCAGTTTGGAGACAGAGCAGGACCCATTCAAGATGATTTTTTCTTATTTAAACAACTCGTTCAACGTCATACAAATTATTATTATTTTTTTATCCCAATATTTTGAGTATTTTCAAGGCGGCAAACCTTCATTCAGCAACTTCAGTTCAAAACTTCACAAGATCAACGAGCTAAATGGCATTAAATGATAGAGCAGCTATAAAGCAAACAAACCTTCCAGCATGCCTGTAGATCCACTGTTTGAGACTATTTCAAAAGATGAAAGTTTTGAGTTTTCAAAAACAGAATATAGACATGAGGGGTGGATCAAGACTTTTACACAGTCCTGTCCATGCTAAAAAACTCTTTTCTGATTCTGTGCAGGATAAGGACACTAAAGTGGGCACGTGTGGCTACTGTGGACTGCGGTTTCAGCAGAAGCATCATCACTGAAACATTGACACCCCCCTTTCTCTGTATAAACAGCAACATTGGTTAATAAATTTGATCCCACCTGCTCATTTCAGTGCTTGTTGCCGTGGTAACGCCTGATTTGACAAACAGGGATAATGTAGTTCAGCTGAAATAAATATCTTCTATGTACAGAACAGTGTTTGATTATGTGACTGTTTATGAAGTATTCTCGTTGTGATCCATTTTTCTTCTTTACGTTTTCTGTGTGATTCTCGCCTCACAGATTTAAGATGAGATCAAACTTTATTGATCCTGCAGGAAATTGTTTTCAAGCTATTTCAACAAATCATAAATCAAAACATTCAGCTCTTTCAGGATAATCCTGCTGTGACTTTTGTTATTGGTACAACTTTAGCTTTTTTAAATTTTAGCCTTTTCTGCCAATTTGTTCTCATAGAAAATGAATTTAGCTCATTTTACAACATTCAAATCTTTAGATGTGTTTACAACATTTTACTGCTGCTTACACAATTTGTTCTGCTTCAGCTTCCTTCTGCAAACAAACATTTTTTTCAACCAATTTCAGCTGTTTTGTGCTTCTTTCAGCTAACCTCAACATTTCTGTTTCTTCTTTTTTCTGCTAATTTCATCTTGTTAAACTTCTTTCAGCTTGTTTCTGCTAGTTTCAGCTTTTTCTACTATTTCAGCAACTATTCAGCTGTTTTATACTAATTTAAGCTAATTTTTTTCTACCTAATTCCAAATTTTTTGCACTCATTTAACTTTTTCCATCTTAATTCAGCAAAAATGTGCTCTCTACTTCTAAATTTAAGCTTTTGGCTACTGTTCAGCTGTTTTGTGCTAATTTCAGCTTTTTTTTTTTTTTTAGATAATTTTGACTTTGTGCTTATTTCTGCTTATGTCAGACTGAAGATTGTTTCAGATATTTCATATTAACAATGTTGCTCTTTCTGATTTCTTCTAATTTTAGCTACTTTTCAGATGTATTTTGCTAATTAGCTTTTTTTTTTTTTTTCAGGTAATTTTTACTTTTTGTGCTAATTTCTGCTTTTTTCAGCTTAATTCAGCAAAAATGTGCTCTCTCCACTTCCTTCTGATAATTTTAGCCTTCTGCTTTTTAAGCTATTTCTCAGCTTTTTATTTTTTAACATTTCAGTGTTTTCAGATAATTTCCCCCTTTTTGTGCTAATTTCTGCTTCTTTTAGCCTCATTGTGCAAACAACAGTCTGCTTTCTTCTGCTAACTTGAGCTTGTTCAAAATTTTCAGCTACATTTAAAAAAAAAATATATCAAATTTCAGCTGTTTTCTCATAAATTTAAGTTTTTTTTTGTGGTAATTTCTGCTACTTTTAGGCTACTTAACTCCTTTCTGCTAATTTCAGCTTGTTATGCTCCTTTCATTTTATTTCTGCTCGTTGCAGCCTTTTCTGCCATTTCAGCTTCTATTTAGCTGTTTTATGCTAAATTTAGCCTTTTCAGCTTTCTTGCAGCTTGCAGCTCCTTCCACTTCCTTCTTGTAGTTTATGCCTTTACAGCTACTGTTTGCTAATTTCTGGGTTTTTTTAGCTATTTTCCCAATGTTTATGCTATTTTCTGTTTATTTAAACCCAAATGTGCAAATATGTGTTCTTTCTTTTGCTAATTTAGACTTGTTCATCAATTTCAGCATGTTTTTAGCTAACTTCAGATGTTTTCAGCACGTTATTCTGTAACAAGCATTCACACTGCATTTTTGCAGGAAATGCATTTTCTCGTTTTATTTTTTGAGCTGATGTTCTTGCAGTTCCACAGTATGACCGACAGAGGTCAGTACTGTCCTACATGTCTAAACTTAGGTCAGTAGGACCTGAAAGGCTCTTAATCCTTTTAATAAAACAAACTATAGCTTCTTTTTTATATATAAGGACATTAAACTTGTGATTGGGTGAACTTTAAACACAAATTACCTTAAGATGCTCCACTTTTTTAATTGTAATAGAGAGGCAGTTTAGTTCTCTGAAGCCTGCATAGGAAAGATACATTTCATCATGATGCATCTGCTGTCTGTACACCTTTGCTCTGTCGAGCCTGGAAAACACCGGCAGAGCCGGACGAGCCCCAGCGGTGTGGAACAATACATGTTTGAAGAGGATCACATATATATTTCATCGGGCTTATTCTCCACAGACCTTTGCATGCCAAATTGGGCCGTGCTTGGCTCAGGCTCCAGACACTTCCATGCTGTTCTGTCCCCGGCGACGCAGCCAGTGGAACTGCGTTTTCCACTCCACGGGGCTCAGGTTGGGGAAAGTTGTCAGGGCTGATATAATTGGCCCTGGCGACTCCTGGACGTAGGGCTTAAGCTGTAGTTAACCTCATCTGTCGTCAGGCCGAGGCAGATGATTGAAGGGGAGAGAGGTGCGTTGTTAAAACGAGGCGTGTGAGCTGGGTCGGTGTCGGAGACGACTGGTCGGTCTTGCGGTCAGAACGTCTGGTTGGTTCAGAGGTGATGGGTGGTTGAGTTGGAGGCATTGCTGCAGGCAACATTTTCAGATGAAACTGAGCATATGAAATGTGCTGAATTACACAGCGCTGTTTTTGTGCTGGGTTAGGACTGCACTTTTTAATTATTCACTGCCCCTAAACGCATCATTTTATATTGTTCCTCAGCGCTGCATCTCCAGGTTATGAAGGTACGTTGAACCCATTTGCAGCGACACTTAAAGGTTCCAGTTTGAACTTTCAGATCATCTGCTCCATTTTGTTTTGCAGACTATAAGTAATTGGAACTAAAAAAATTTATTTTTTTTTCTTAGTCCAGTGCAACTTCTTCATACTCCTACATGCATCTACTTCTCTAAAGTTCTGCAGTACTTTTGGACTTACTTGAGTAAGAACCTAAGCTAAAATGTATGTTTTGATGTGTATAAGAATGGGGTAAAATAAACCAATGGGAAGAAAAAAAACGGTAAAGCTGCTACAAGTGGCTGGTGTTGCCATGGTAACTGTACAGTTGTTTTCACTCCCTAAAAGCGCAGGCTGTCAGAACTGTGGAGTATAAAATAAGCCTTAAAGTAAAAGTTACAGTGCAGAACCAGTTCTGAATCACAAGTGGCAAAATTGTCCAGTTATCACGTTACTGCTCGCTGCAGAAAGGACAAGTGGGTGATATTGTATTTTCTGGTCTATGAGTTCATGTCTGTCTTGCATAAATATCTCATGAATCACAGATTTTAATGAAACTCGTGAAAAGTCAACTTTGGATGTACATCTACAATTGATTAATGTTTGAAGTCAACCCAACTCAGAATTTCCACCACAGCCAATTGACATAGGCCAACACAAAATAATGTCTATCCACCTTATTCCTGGCCCCCATGGTGCTTTGCGTGAATTATGGACACGACTTCCAGCTCGGACCAGAACCGTCATTTGTTTCTGTGTGAACAGTACGAGCTAATGCAGTTTCTTTGAGCATTGTGGATTTAATTTAAACATGTAGGAACACCAGCTGTCAGAGCTCAAACAGGACAATATCATCAGACCACTGCCTGCTGAGGACGAGGGATGGAGGACGACCTGAAGAAGTGGCTGCAGATTACATCTACTAGCATATTTAGCTACTTCACTGACTCTCTTCTTCTGACGAAGTGATGAACAACCTGAAAAGCTCTGAGGTGTATCAGTATCTACAGGTCAGTGGTGTTTTGTTAAAAGAGGTGGGACACAATCTTATTGCTCAACTTAAAGTCCTCCATCACTGAGCCTCACAGAGATCATAATACTGAAGACGAACAAATACTTTAAAGCTGTTCCTTCCATACACTTGAAATCATACCTGATATTCTCGTCACTATTTTTCAATCCTGAGGATCCAGCGTCTCTTCTCTGGTGGTTTATTTTAGTCCAGACACAAAGTAGGTTGCAGGTTTTCCTCCATCAGCCATTGATCCACAAAGTGAAATGAGCTCTCACACAGTGTTTTGGGTGGTCTCTTCAAGTTCATGTTCTTCAGCCACATTCTTCTTAATTCCTCATCTGAAGGTAGGAGATAGGAACTACACGGCTTTTCACAGGAACGCTTTGTTTTTGTTTTGGGTCTGTGTTCAAAACCCTGGATTTAGTTTGGTCTGGTTGTTCTGCAGCCACGAACACAACAGGTACCTGAACTCAGCACGGCTATTGTAGTAAACTTTATGGTTGTTAAATAAATGCGAACAAAACAAAAACAGAGTTTTTTCTGCTAAATGGATTGTAAATTATGTCCAAATAAACTGCGCTCTGTGCTCCTCTACCATGGTTAACCAATGCTTACTGCTACTTCCTGTCTGACAGGAAGTTGTACCATAATCATTTAGACAGCAGAGCCCCCAGGAATAAGGTGGATAACTTCCACAGAAAGCCAAGTTAACAATCATGAAAAAGCATTTGCACAATTCAAATATTTATGGTTGGAGCTGTTTTTAACTCTATTTTTCAAGAAGAGCTAACTACAACAGGTAAGATGATAATTTTTCATTGCGTTTCCATAGAACCCGACTTCAAAATGGACAAGACATAATAAAACATGGTAAAAAGCATTGATCACATGAAAAGACACAAATCCAACGTCTGTTATCACTCCTGTTTTACAGGAAGAGACTCCAGCAGAACCAAACTTTACAAATGTGCTATAAATAAAGGAAGTCATGAGCAATTAAAACCAACCAGTTCTCAAAGGAATTTCATCCACTGCTTTTATTTACAGACATTTAGACTAAAGTCAGTGAATATTGAGACATGGTAGTTATTGTTCTGCAGCTTTGTTAAAACCTTGAATGTACAATCCTTTACAATTTCTTGTATGATCCATTAGCACTTGGCACATATTTTATAAAATACCCTACTACTACACCCAATTTTAGCTCAATATGTCAACAATCGACTAAGTTACTGCTATTTTGTATTGGTTAATGATTGATAAATTTTGATAGCCATTTTCCATCAGATTGACTCTAAAATTGAATCAGTCGTGGAGTTCTATCTAGTGATCACTTTCTGTGAGCTTCATCAAAATATGCTTAGTGGTTTATGAGTTATTTTGCTAACAGACAAACGGTTGAGTCCAACAGTTAAACATTTTAAGCAGTGAAGTTGTGTATTGTGTCAGAAGAATTTTTGAGAATGATGCTCAGCTGCTACCACACCAAACTATAGCTCAATTATCTGTAAAATTGCTGAGCTGTGGCCATTTTTACGTTTTCCAAAGCCAGTTGGCTGTGGCGGCCATCTTGGAAGAAGCTGAGTCCAAAATATGACCATCTGCAGATGTTAACCCTCTGATGACTTTCAGAGCGTCTCACTGAAATACTTCCAGTGGTTCATGATATATTTTGCTAAAAGACAGAAAGACCCATGATCCTATTGTTTAATCGTGCTTGATCAGTTCAGAGTATACGTTGGGGGTCACACCTACTTTACACTCAACATCTGTAAAACTGTTTGTTAGGATTAGTTTGCTGTAGTGGCCATCTTGAACTGATTTGATTCTAAAGTTAATCAGTGGAAGGGTGATTTCATTAAAATCCTCTTATTCCTGATCATCCAGTCATTTTATTTATTTAAGGGGAGTGGTGGTGCAGAGGTTATAGAAGGCGGGACTGTGATCCAAACATCGCCGGTTCAGTTCCCTGGGCTGACAACATCAAAACGTGTGTGGGAAAGGTGAACCCATGCTGGCCTCCACCTTCATTTGCCCCACTCTGGACCCTTGAGCAAGGCCCTCAACCCCCACCATCTGCTCCCCCAGGTGCACTAGATGGCAGCTCTCTGCTCCACACAGAGGGCTGTGGTAGCTCAGTGGTGTGGTTGAGTCAGGAAGGACATCCAGAGTAAAAACAATCAGCAAGTCTTCGGGTGAGTTAGTCTCTGTGGTGACTCCTGAAGAAGAGAGCAGCCGAAAGAAGAAATGTTTTTTAATTTTCAGCAGAAACAAAGTTGATGTGTTTGATCTTCCTCAGGCAGTAAGAGCAAAATATCCTCTCATGGTCCACGAAACGAAAAACAGCTTCAGTTTTCAGTTGTTTCCACACTGAAAGTGTTAGCCCCACTGAGCTCACCCCTCGGCCCCCTTTGATTCTCCTCCACAGAACTGTTTCCATCACAGCAGCCTGAACCGACCCAGTTCACATGATGTGATGTGTGGAGGACTGAGCTGGACCTGCCTTCTTCACAGGTCTGACTTACACTGCAGCTGGAGCTCCCAGTCAGATCCAGCAGACAGAACCATGGTCCAGACAGAACCATGGTCCAGCAGCAGACAGAACCATTGTCCAGACAGAACAATGGTCCAGCAGCAGACAGAACCATGGTCCAGACAGAACCATGGTCCAGACAGAACCATGGTCCAGCAGCAGACAGAACAATGGTCCAACAGCAGACAGAACCATGGTCCAGACAGAACCATGGTCCAGACAGAACCATGGTCCAGCAGCAGACAGAACCATGGTCCAGACAGAACCATGGTCCAGCAGCAGACAGAACAATGGTCCAGACAGAACCATGGTCCAGACAGAACCATGGTCCAGACAGAACCATGGTCCAACAGCAGACAGAACCATGGTCCAGCAGCAGACAGAACCATGGTCCAGACAGAACCATGGTCCAGCAGCAGACAGAACCATGGTCTAGACAGAACCATGGTCCAGACAGAACCATGGGGCAGCAGCAGACAGAACCATGGTGCAGCAGCAGACAGAACCATGGTCCAGACAGAACCA
>JARVGV010000630.1:6414239-6425109 GCA_031762435.1 Hypsolebias longignatus | reverse complement strand
AGTCAACTTGTAAAGGGTCAATAGTGAACAATATTTTAACTTCCTGACACCATTTTCAAAACTTGGACCCGAGTGTCAAGATATTTGGAGACATCTCTTGTCTCCTAACATCCATGAACTGACACATTTTAATATTGCAGCAAGAATTTCTTTTTCAAGTTCAGAAGAAGTTGGTTTTCAAAGTGTTTTGAGTCCAGTCTGGATCTTTTGGGAGAGATAATCTGTCCTGCTGTACTGAACAGTATTTCAAAAATATTTCAATAGTCTTTCAATAATCTTTTAATAACATTTCAATAACTTTCAAGAAGGCCATGGGTGTTGTGTATCCTGGCAGACTCTCCACAGTGGAATCCATTTTGGGTGTGTTAGTGGTGCTGTGGATGCGCCCAACTCAATGACGTGTATATACTAGAAGTCACTGGTCCAGCTCTTCTTGAACGTGGGTCTAATGTTATCTGTCTACTTTGCAGTGATTCAATGGACCAACTCCCCTCTCACCATTGCTTACTTTCAAACTAACGAACAAAAAAAACCAAACCAACAAAAAAAAAACAACGTGATGTAACTTGTTACTCAACACATTATAGAAATGTAGTGTAGTACAAAGTACAGATACTTCATGTAAAATGTAGTGGAGTAAAAGTCGAAAGTACCCAAGTTTAACGCTACACAAGTAAAGTACAGATACATGAAGAATATACTTAAGTACAGTAACAAAGTACCTGTACTTCGTTACCACCACTGAATTTCGCCAATTAAAGTGGCATTACAGTGATTTTTCTGGTTAGGGATTCATGAGTCTAAAAGCTTCAGGGTAGAAGCTGTTCCTCAGTCTAGTGCTGGGATCTGTCACCTTTACGATCAAAAGAGCCATTTCTGCCCCTTTGTTCACTAAATTAAACGTGTCCGGAGCCACAATACCTGCTACGACTGGGATTCTCAACTGGTGGCCCTCAGACCACTTTAAGTTTGGTGGCACTTTTCTGGACAGTAGGGGTGATTTTATAAAACTAAAAATATCTAATGATTTTTAACATTTATTGATATCTTTACACTCTAAGACAAAATAATAGACAAGAGTCTTGTAAAGAAAGAAAAAAAAAAGTTTTTGCCCAGTTTATAAAAATAAAACAATAAAATATGCATTCATATGTTTTTTTTTTTAATTTTTAAAAAAAAAAAAAAAAATACGTATCACACTTTAAAGAAATAAAGTATAAAGTGAATATTTACAAAAGAAATTATGGTAAAACTGCTAAAACTAGTTGTAATAACAACCAGTAAAATTCAGTTTTATGTCAATTCTGGTCAAAGCTTGAAAGAGCCGCTGCAGAGAGACCAAAGAGCCACATGTGGCTCCAGAGCCACAGGTTGCAGACCCCTGGTCTAGTGGTTCTGAAGAGAAACGTATGTCGGAAATGTGTTTGTGTTCAGGCGGTGCAGGTTGAATAACCCAGTCTGGGTGACTGGGTGAGGTTAGCTCAACTTCATACCTGAAGCAACACACTCAAGACTTCTTGTTTATATGTAACACAAATCCAGCTGCTGATATTGTAAATCTATCCCTCTGATGTAGTTGAAACATGTGGAACGTGCTGCAGCCTCATTGCTATTCAAGCCACACACAGCCTCAGACAACTGCCGCTTCTTTCGTAATTTCTGCTGTTGTGCCCGTGAGCGTGTTGTTGAGCTCTCCTGCGTGTGTGTGTGTGTGTTCACCGCTGGAAAACATCCGATGGCTGTTGTCCAGTTTTCACCAATGTGGTCATTCCATAAGGCTGACGACGAGGAAAATCAGCTTTTTGTCCCATGTTAGGGTTATGAATAACTCTCATTGTGGTGTGTTATGTAGATCCAGTTTTGTTTCACATGGTGTATATTAAAAGGAGGGATAGGTTATACAATGTTAGTAAGCAGCTGACTTTTATCCAAGCTGACACAGTTTGCTTGAGGAGGGGGTTCCTTGGCATTGTCACATGCTGCACATGAGTATACGACTCGGGGCAGGCATTTATGCAAAGGATCCCCTCCCTCATCTGTCTTTTATATACACTCTCATCCCAGATTGTACTGTGCCTCATCCAGCCTGCCGCTGCTCCGTCAACAGATTTACAAGTTGCTGTCTGGAGTGATGGATGCCACCTGCTGCATATTGCTGCTCCACAATGACTGCAATAATAAACTGGAAGACACAGAGCAGCTTCCACACAAGGGATGTAAAAATCATCTTACATTTTACATTGCATTGAGGTGTTCTGCAGTTCTTAGGATTTCATTATACAACTCACAAAGCAAAACACTTTAATGCTAATTAGCATTATTTTTAAAATGATGCATCTGCTGCTGCATTTTATGTTAAACTAAAATCATTTTATGATGAGAAAAGATAAAGTTATATCCGTTTTGGTGAAATCTTGTATGCACAATCTGATGGGGTATTGTAGACTGTGATAGCACTCATAATCTGTGAGGATCACTCTCGGCTACTACCACACCACATTTTAGCTCCGTTTATGGATTGTGTTGGCTAATGCTGTTGAGCTGTGTCATCTTAAATTGTGCTGATGCCAGTGTTGACTTCTAGGTGATTTAAGAGTTTCACTCAAATCTGCCCAGTGTTTATGAGATATTTTGCTAAAGAGTTGACACTAAGAGGTAATGACAATATTTTAAGCAAAAATATTGTGCAATAAATTGTGCTTCATGTGTTTGTTGAGGGTATTTCTCAGCCATGCCAAGTTTTAGCTCAATATCAGTAAAACTGAGTTATAGAAATGTCTGTTCCTCAGGATCAGCTGGCTGTGGCGGCCATCTTGAATTATGGTGACTCCAAAATGTAGATGTGCATCCAGTGATTATTTCCTGAACGTAATAGACAGACATGGGCAAAAACATATTTGTCCCCTTTCACCTTTCCGTGGAGGACAATAAATACAAATAGGAGTGAGTCAGACTGTGCGCTGTAACAAAAAATATTTGTCTAATTTAGTTTGAAATGAGTGATGACTGAGTGACGACAAAGGGGGGATTCCCTTCGAACTGAGGTGAAATGGTGCGTTTAATGTCTCCTGTTTTTTTTTTTTTTTTCCTGTTTACATCTCTGTTCGGAAAGAGCCCTACTTCTAGAGTCATGCTCGTTGTTTGAGCTCACAGTTAAATTGTATATTTAGTGAATTAAAAAAAGTCCAAGTGTTAATTTTGTCACAGTATCCGACTGTGGGGTGAGAAATGAGTGGGTGGACGGATGCGGGGCGGGGAGTAAACGTTTTTTAAAAAATCTGATATTGCGCATGCGCGTAGATTTTGAAGGGAATATACGCCATATTGAATTCCCGCAGGAATCAGCTAGCCTCCTTGCTGCTAGCGGTGGAGAGGGGCCAGATAATCAATGGTCCTATCTTGGCATTTTCTTTATTTATTCTCTTGTCGTAACCCCGAATAACGTAAGCGAGCCTCGAAAGGTCTAGGGAACGGCGCGGAATCACGACGGGCTCGCTAAAGATAAAGGTAATTGTTGGGGGGGGAGGGGGGTTGCCAGAGAGAGAAGTTGAATGGATCCGAGGGTAGCCTGGATTCAGCCCGAACAGAAAGGACCTGCGAACGCTTTATGGATGCACGTCTGGGAGACCTCTCAGGGAGCGGGGACGCTCTCCGCTCGGCAGCTCCACAATCACAACCACAGCCAGTTCGTCGGCTATGCGGCATTGGATGTTTTAAAAAATGTGGCGACCGCAGTTGCTTCGAGCAAGGCGAGCTCTTGCAGCAGCGGTAGCGTCACGGGCAGCCGGAGCAACGGCAGCAGCCATCACAGCATCATCCCTGCACAGAGCGGAGGCGGCACGGCGGTGTCCAGCGGGACCGGACGCAACTCTTCCACGACGGGGAACGTCGCGGAACCGCCGGGCGAGGACAAGATCGTGCCCCAGAAGAAGACGAGTTCCGTCTCCCCCTCGTCTTCCCAGGAATCCGACACGGAGCGTTTTTCTTCTGGCTGTCCGCTCGAGAGGACTATGGGGGGGAACTTTAATAAAAACGTCGGGAGCACGAGCTTGTGCTCGAGGGACGGCGGCGTGGAGGATAACGTAAACCTTTGTCATCATGAACACCTAGAGGAACAGCCAGCTTTAAGTTTACCGCAGGACTGTGGGAAGCGTCACCAGCAGGTCCCCGCCTCCGTACACGCTAATCACTCATACAATCACCACCCGGGCCGAAGGAAAAGTGACAATAAGGCGAGCACGTATGGAGCTAATTACTGGCCGGCAAGCTGCACTAACGGCAACTGTCCGAACACATGGACGCCGTGGAAGACGAGGACATACAAGCCGGGGGTGCTCGGGTGAGTTCCAGAACACTTTGTCTCCGATTCAGGGTTTTTAAAACTCGGCGTCCGCCTCCTCGCCGTTACAAAAATGTCCCAGAATTTGATATTTCAATACAAATTTAAGTAAATATCGCGGCTAATATGGTTGTACAAACACCACGGAGTGCTATAGGCTTGTTTAGTTCGTTGTATTTGATTTTCTGTGTTTTCTTACTGTTGACTGATTTTTATTTTCGATTAGGCAGTTAACGGGCAGAACAAGACCGGTGTTGTACCGAATAAGGCGCCCCTAACGTGGAAGGCGTTTTCCGTGCATTTAAAAAAAATGAAAAACTGTTGTTGTTGTTTTGTTTGTTTTTTCAGTACCCCGCAAGAACACGTTTATCTATAATTATTTTATCATCGCATATACTATACAGTACTTGAGCAGCAGTGCGAGATTTTCTGGGGGAGGAGGGAAATCCGATAACATTTTAAAAGCAGAACATCCGGCGTTGTGTCGAATTAAAAGCACGACTTCCTTAAAAAAAGAACTTTGCGTACACAAATTTCAAAATAAAAGATATATTTTTAAAGTGTACATACTGTATTTAAAAATCATATTCCTTTTTTTTTTTTTCACATTCAGCAAAGCTTATTAGTGGTCAAAGCTCTACCGTAATTAGCTTCAAACTTACCTAATCTTCCTGGGTGTATTTGTTTTGGTAAACACGTGTTACAGTATTATTTACTCTTTAAGTTTTGAAGATTTTGTTTGGTTTTTTATTTTTTTATTTTTTTTAGTTAACTTAAAATACATTTTCAATAAAATAAAAATGGTAGAAAATTAAAATACATAACCAATAAAACTTTTACTGATAGGCATGGAAAAATCTATTTTGTACGAGTAACTTTTTGTTCCGCATACTTTTGACTTTTACATCTCGCTAATTTTTCAGAAACTTTGCATATAGGAAAAAAAGGGAAAACATTACATACCTAAGATTTTATAATAAGGTTTTCTAATCTCATTAACCTTAAATTAAATAAACCTTAGTTTGTAGCCAGGTCTCTCTTGTAAATGAGTCCTCGAGGCTCAATGAGATTAACCTGCCTAAATGAAGGTTGAATGAAAAAAAAAATGCATTATTTATTAACGATCATTGCTCTGTTTGGTGCATTTTACATGTGTAATTGGTTAGTAGGTGTGTAATGTAAAGAAAAAACAAATTGATCCATAACAAATATTGTTATTGTAACTCCACACTAAAACACTTGCGGCAATCTTATTTCAGGTTTTTTAATTTATTGACAAAGGTCAATAAAACGTTTTAGAAAGTTGTAGTAGCAGCAGTTTAGAAAGTAGAACGTTTTTCCTATGAAACTTTAAAAACAAAGAACCTTTCTGCTCAACAGCAGCTCCATGATCACAGTCGAGCTGTTTCTCCTTCACGCAGCATGGGACATTTATTCTTTTTAAACATGGGGGGACCACCGTTGAATTGGACAAACTGTTTTGCAATATTTGTAATGGCTGGTTGCACCCATTGGGGAATTTTATGTACTAATTATTATTAGGCTTTAAGGATTCCTAATGTCTGAAACTCCATTATTGGTTTTATATCACAACGTTACTTAATAGCTGTTTGTTTTTACTAAATTAGAAGGCATAGTCAAAACATATCTAATTTAATCATTGTTATTTACTGGTCTACTCTAGTTTATTGGACTAAGCTGTTTACTGTGCTTTTTAAAAAACTTTTTACATCACATGTTTTTACAAAAGATAAAAGTTTGTTGTTTTTTATTGGTCTATACGTACCGGTACAGTTGGGTAGCCCAGATTTAGATTACCGGTAGTAGTCAGTTTTGATTCAAATTATTTGTGAAATCAAAATTATGCTTCAGTGTATTTAGTTTTGACCCTTTACACAAGTGAGATTAGTCAAAGGAGAAATCACTTTTTATACATGGAAAATACATTTTATCAATGACAGTTTATTTCTGGAACCATCTGGTTTGGATATTTTTAACAATTTTTTCTGCGCATTGTTGCTACAGGGAGGATTGTTGGCAAACATTTTTTGGGGGGGCAGAGTGCAAACTGCAGAAAGCACAAAAGTCTGACAACAACTGAATAGCAAGCGGCCATCAGGGCACTAACGATCCATCGTTAGGCTGATGGTCCTCCTTTATCATGTGAACAGCTAGTTCTGGCCGTCAGCAGCAAACTGGTTGATCCACTTTGAGAAGGTGCTATGTATAAGACTGAGTTTAGTACAGCTCCTCAGACTGAAGAAGTCTTTTGGATTAAAGATGAAACGTTTCAACAATTTGTATTTATTTATTTTTAATCGGTCCAGAGGTTCTGATTCACGGTAATTTTGTTAGATTTTTCTTCCTGGATTATTGAGCTTCAGGATAATTCTGACAACAGGCAAGATGTACAGTATGTGGCCTGTCAAAATGCCTCTAGCGCTTGCTGATGCGACCTGCCACTGGTAACATTTGTCATCACAAAACTTGAAAAAGGACAATCATCTCTAGTTAAACTACAGCTTTTCTCAGAAGCTGTAAGGAAAGAGACAAGAAAGACAATGGAGTCGTTATCACTGGAGCTTGATGTGTTTTACCATGCCAGGTTTCATTATAGAGTGAGTAACCAGTGTGACCAAACACTGTCTGTTTTTACCCCGCTAGACTTAATGCAATCAAATAGTTATTCTGTTGGGTCTGAATAGCATTTGGAAGAGCAGTGTTGCTGCAGCAGTCTCCATTGTGTGTACAAGTAGTACATTAAATGTTATACCACTTTAACAAACATATGCTAACACCTACTCTGAACAAAAAAAAAAAAAAACACTTTTAAGGTGTTGGTACCGTCATTCCGTACAAAGGGGTCCTGTAGTAGAAAAAGAAAATGTTGATTATTTTTCACCCAGGATGCATTTTTTTAAACTTGACACACAAAGTGATGATGGCCACACCTGTTTTTGGTTCTAATATCTGCTAGGGCATCAAATTGCATTATACAGGTAGAAAAAGAACATTTTTATCTACTGTCTAAAGTCTATCAAACCCATCTATCCATTATGTTTACATGCTTCTTCATACAAATACGTATCTTTTGATTGGGAAAGGTACTAAGGGTGCACCGATTGCAGTTTTCTGGCCGATCACAGATTTCTAAAAAGTCTGACCTGACGATTCTGATTTTTGCCGATACCGATTTTGTTTTATAAGCAACACTGTCAGGTGTTTAACAAGGTCACAATGCACCTTCAATTTTCCATTCTTATTTTATTGAAAAACATACCCTTGAACAATATCCTACAGTACAAACTTATTTTAACCGAGCATGAGGTAGTGCTCTGAAATATAAATGAAGTTTAAACAATTGTTGTTAAAACAACAAAAAAAATTGGTTGCTTGTGCAAGTATCGTCCGACTTCTCAAAGTTAAGGAAATCAGCGCACTGATAAATCGGCTGGCCGATTTATCAGTGCGTCCTTAAAAGGTACATACATATCTGTGGTTTACAAAACTTTTTCTCCCAACTATTTACAGATTTAGGAAAAAGCTTAAGACACTTTTTCCAATTTCTACGTAACGTACACAACAATAATCATGAACTTGCTTTTGTAAAAGGGAAGTTTGATTACCAATATCCTTAACATCTCTGATTCACAGGAGGAATAAGTGTGCAAATATAATGCAGGAAAGAATCACAAATATTTACACTTTCTGTTTCAAAATCCACCTTGAACTTGTGCAACAGAATTTTATGTACATTACAGAAAAACTGACCTGCATCAACATCAAGCTTTTAAACTTTCACACACTGAGCTCCCACAGATGGACTAACCTGCTGCAGAATACCAGTACAACAACAATCTGTACAATCCAGTCTAGATTAGCAGCAGGTACTGCATGGTGACTCCATCTCCACAGTCTTTGTCTGTTGACTACAAAGAACATTATTACGGTAGTATTTAGATTTCAGATGCAGAAAAGGACAGTTGATCCTCTGTTTAAAGCGTGGGTCCAACGCAGTGGCCACTTGGAGAAAGTTCCTGATTGCATAATTCTGCAAAACACATTCTTAAAATGTTTGATCAAGCCACATAAAGATATTTCTATTCTTCATTAATTTCTTTCTAGCTGCCTGCCTCAGTCATTCACCTGGTAGCTCTTGGATGGGTTTGCCCAAACCTGATTTTGAAGGTTGGATGCAAACACTCTGTCTCCCTCTTTCACAGTCAGATGTGCCTCAGGCTTTTGGAGAATGGGCAGTATCTGTCCACATGTGGCGCTCGTTTCTGAAGACACGCAGAGTGTGGACGTGTAGAGAACGTTCATGAGATTGATGGTCTTCTGCTCTCTGAAAGTCCTCCTCAGTCAGCCGAGCAAGCCTGTATGAAAATGAATACAGAACACACAGATGGTGTTAGAAATGCTCTTTTTTTTCCTGAACAAAACAAACTTATGCGCTTTTCATTCAACCTTTATTTAGGCAGGTTAATCTCATTGAGCCACAAGGACTCATTTACAAGAGAGACCTGGCTACAAACTAAGGATGATGACAACATTAACAATACAGCAATAGATTTTCCTTGAACAATCAACAATAGACAATCACAGAGAGAAGTACAGATTTTTTTATTTTTTATAATTTTTTTATTTTTTTATTTTTTATTTTTTTACAAGTTAAAGCAAGATGTCAAAAAAGTTGCTAAAACAGACAGATAAGGCAGATGTACAAAAATCTTTGCAAGTCTTCAAACACTTCCAAGCAATGATTAAATGCTTTCAGTCGGGACTAAATTCATGACGCACACTAATAAATGGCCTGTGATTATGTAAAGTAGTCTTTCTGAGGGAGTAGAGGAATGAGGTTGGGGCAAGCCGTGCAGGTGAAGCAGCAGCCCCCCTGCCGTTCATCGTGGTGTTAGCTCTTCTTTCAGTCAGCTGCACCTTGCTGATTGAGAGAGTTTCATTTGCTAAGATGCAGCAAATCTCCGAAGTCCTGCTGAGTTCTAGGAGTTTCAGTGTGTATCATATTCCAGCTGGGCTGTCAATTTTGTGCTTTGTACGGAAAGATCAGTTAGAATTCACCCTGAACTGCTGTAGTTAACATCAGAGAATGGGAATTTGACTCGACAGCACAATGTAGTCTGTGAAATGTGCCAAGTTGGCAGGTTCGTGTTTGCTCAGCTCATTTTCAATCACTTGATAGAATAGGGTGCATACGTGTGTGTGTGTGTGTTTATTTTAATGGTATTGCATTGCATTTTGTCATGCATGGCTTAGATTTTTTTTCTCTCTTTTTTTACTATTCCTTGTTTTATCAAATAATTTAAATTATTTATTGTATTTCATATTCACAGCAACACAACTTTCGTCAGTTAAGGTCTGAATCAGCTGCAAAACGCTTCTACTGTGTTCCTTTCGGTTATTAACTAGAGGCGCCACATGTAGAGTCAGAGCTGACTCACCACCTGCCCTGGTGTAAATCTACAACTAACTCACTTTAGCGTTCCTCATCTCTGGGGATCCACTTTTATTAGTAAAGTTGACATTGAGCCACAGCCACAGAAAATAGCCATTGGCAGTGTTGTGTGAGTGGATGGCATTTAAATCTGACCACTGGGTTGTGCAGAGTTGCCCTTCATCCTGATCAGCAGTGCTACGACGGAGCTTTACGGCCGCGCTTAGAAAAAATAATTAAAAAGCCATAAAATTATGAGAATAAAGTAGTGCAAGACTTTTTATTTTATTTTATTTATTTATTTTTTTTTGACAGTTCTCATTTATTTATTTTTTTCACTTGTCTGATCCACAATGCAACCGGTCAATCAATCCAGTAGGCGTGTCAGCAGATGACCACTCCAAAGCTAAATGAGTTGTAATATTATCCGAACTCCGACACGATAAAGCAGGTTTACCACATTTAACTGTGGTAAAATGAAGAATGTTGAGGTCTTAAGTTATACTTTGGTATTGGTTTTACAAACAAGGAGATATTTCATTTGTTAGCACATCAGCATCAGATTATCATCAGGACTTTGAAGCTGCTTACAGTAAGGTGGTACGCTCTGATGAGCTGCAGCAGCTCTGCAGGTAACAAGCATTTAGTTTCGAATTGGTCATTTGCTGACACGCCTACTGGATTGAATGACGGGTCGCATTGTAATACAACACGTGTGGAAAAAAATAAAACACAATAAACAGGAGCTGCCAAAAAAAAGTCTCGTACGACTTTATTCTTGTAATTTTATGGCATTCTTTTTTTTTTTTTTTTTTTTTTTAGGGTGGCCCTAAAGCTCCGTCGTAGCAGTGCTGCAGCAGTCCTGCACCCCAGCAGCTGTTTTTTTTTTTTATTTATTTATTTTTTTAGCTCATCTGGAAATTATGAGAAAATAAATGGCAGAAACTTCAGAGAAATGTGAGGATAGTGACAAAATTTACTGATGAAAACTGTCTCACATCCAGATTTAAATTTGCACCATACAGCCCCAGTGTTATTGCAGAATCAAAGATGTGTTGATGGAGTTTTTTTTTTTTTTT
>JARVGV010000630.1:6391332-6403802 GCA_031762435.1 Hypsolebias longignatus | reverse complement strand
TCCGGAAGAGCCCCACCAGCGAGAGCTCATCTTGGCTTTAACCCCTAACCCATTTCTGAGCCTCTAGTGGACTTTAAAGCATTTCATAGAGACAGTTTTGGTAAAAACTGCCCTAAAAGCAATAATAATCAGACTTTAAGAAAAAGTTTAACAAAAGACTTTCTTAATGTCAACATCTTCGACGGGGGAGAGGACCTCCCCCAGAAACCATCTTACCACCAGCAAACTGGTTGGTTCACTATAGGAGTGTACTGCTTGGTGGGGAAACAGTTTGTGACTCCTCAGATTGAGGAAGCCCTTCGGATGAAGGGCGAAACATCTCTAAAGAAAACAAAAGAAACTGTCCAGTTGACCTGACTGAACATCAACATAAGTAGTTGGATTAAACGGCCATTCGAAATAAAAATACATCATGTAAACGCCCCATTCAGATTATTTGTTATTGATTCAGCTCGATCCGAATGAAACTGTAACCAGAATGAGATGGGTGGTTATGCTGATTCATAATCTGAACGGTGTGCATGTAAACACTTAATCTGACCCGACGGCGCGTGTCTGACCTGTGTCTACCTCACGTGTGGCTAGAGGCTAGTATGTCGGAGAAGCAAAACTGGTCAGTGAGCAACACAACAGTTCTACTAGAAACTGTGAACGAGCTCAAAATACAGTAGTCCCTCGCTACTTCGCGGGTCGTTTATCGCAAACTCGCTCTATCGCAGTTTTTCAAAATAAGAGTGGACATGACACAATTGGTTGATTGATGAGCCGCACGATTGGCATGGAATTTTTATTTAAAATAAATTATTTTAAATTATTTAGCGCCTGCTACATCTTTGTGCAGCCCACAACTGCAGGAAAAGCTTCCTCTTGCCTTTGTGCAGTTTTTTTTTTTTTTTCATTTTCTAACTTTTTGTTCAGCTCTTACTGAAGGATAAGCTTCCTGCTAAAGCTGATCAGCTGCTTCTCCATGCAGAGCAGAGCCAAGGCTTGCAGGTGGCAGAGAGGAAGCAAAGAGCATGACATTCTGTGCTCTTTTAGAGAGTTTAGAAACATTGTTTAGAATATTGCAAGAGTGTGGGAAGGGTTTAAAATGCCTTTATATACGTGTATTTATGTATGTACTTAAATCTAAACTACTGTAACATTTTAATAAACAATCCATGCTGTATTATGGATTGTTTATTTAAAATGTTAAAGTATTTAAATTTGAATTGTTTATTGAAGGATGGAGTTTGGGAGTACCAGTGTGATTACAGCCTGGCACATGTCGTGACAAAGTTTACTGAACTTGAACTTGGACTACTGTCTCCCGACTTCGCGGTTTTTCACTTATCGCATGTGAGCGTGGTCCCAAACAACAGTGATAAATGAGGGACCACTGTATCTCTATTACCTGTAGCTCACTCAGGGAGTGCAGTAACGTCTCCACCGTCATTAAAACCTGGTACGGGTCCTCCATTTTGGGCGCTCAGGTTTGTTTACGTTCATCCCGGAAGTAGAACTTCTTCTGTGGTTTTTTAAAGGAGTTTACCACTCTGCACATGTCAGTACCGTACTTCGATTCAGAGTAAAAGCCCACTGCATGTACCGTATTTTCTGGCGTATAAGTCGCATCTTTTTCCTAATTTGCATGCCCTGCGACTTATAGAGCGAAGCAACATATTTATGGATTTTTCCAAATTATTGGACATAACTGGACAAAGTGACTTATAGAGCGGAGCGACTTATACGCCTGAAAATACGATAAACATTCATCATGAACGGATTGTTCTCATGTAAATGATACATTTAGATTATTTTATACAATTACATTTAAATCCGATCAAATAATTGTACATGTAAACATAGCTACTCTTGGATCTTTCTTAATGTGTTCCAGTATTAGAGCTTTCTACAGAACAGGACTTTGTCAGTAACTTTCTGAGGAGGAGGCTGCAGTCATTCCCTAACAGAGACACAGAGATGTTCTGTGTGGTGGAAATGTTGCTGAACGCAGACTGTTCAAACACTGATCACTGATGGAAACGTCTTACCAGCATCACAGACATGAAAATAGTGAGGAAGTCATAATCAGCAGCAGCTGTCAGTCAGTTTTGTAGAGGAGGAAGAATGAGACACGGGAACAATTTACAATAAAGTAATGATTCATTGGTTGCATAACGACATTACTTTCTGTTGAACATGGTCTACTCATGTTAACTCTACATGCCCTGAGAACTCGTACTACAATGACTGCTGATATTATTTTCATAATCAAATACTCTGATCATCAGTTCATAATTTTCACACAGAAATAGAAAATACAGGTAGTCCACGGTTTACGGCCGAGATCCGTTCTAACGGCCCGGCCGTATACCGATTTAGCCTTAAACCGGATCCGCGGCCGTATACGCGGATTTTCGGCCGTAAAACGAAACCGAAACTTAACGGCGATCGGTAACGTCTTTTTAAACATGTTTTTTTTCAATGTAAAACAACTTAGAACGGCCGTTTTAATGTGTTTCCAAGCAGTTAGCTAACAAAATACCCTATAAAAAAAAAAACGAAAAAAAACATAAAATGCTGCTTAAAAAAGTCTGTGAGGTGTGATGACGTCACTGGGGGGCGGCGGCCGTAAACGCGAAACGCCGTAAACCGGGGTCTACCTGTACAACCGTTTATATGTGCACCCTTTTACTAAATAGAACATTGTAAAGTTATTTTGTAGTACACGCATGAATTGTGGTTTGACTCGGCACGTTTCTTCTTATTTATTTAATTGTATGAAGGAAATGTTGAATGCACATATTTAACTTGTCTTATGTATTTGCAATGAAACAAAGAGTCAAATAAAAACCATCTGCTGTAATGGTCTCTTTACAGAAGATGTAATAACCAGATCTAAGAGGTTTTACCTCGTTTTTTTTTTTTTTTTGTCCACTTTAATCTGAGAGCTACATTTAAAATGTTCTCTTGGAGGTCAAATAAAATGTTAACGAGGTCCAGATTTGGCCTGCGGGCCTTGAGTTTGACATCAGTCCTTTAGACTATATGAGCTAACAGAACAAACAACTGGGCTGACAATTATATGTAAAGAGGTAAAAAATTAACGATTGACTATTAGAAGCGGAGCGAACATTGGCTAATTAGAGAAAATAGCATTAAAGAGCAATATGTAAACAGATGTGTAACACCAGCTGAATAGATTTAATGTTTACAGACTTCCCTGAGAAATGTGAGGTGGAGGTTTTTAGTTTTCATCTGGGCTCAGGCTGCTGCAGAAAGTTCATGTTAAACTGTTCAAGCACTGTTTACTGATCAGCAGACCATGTTCAGTTCAGCACGGTTCTGTCACCATGGATCCGTTTCTTGAATTGTTTACCTCCGTCTGTGTCGCAGTTTCTTCTGCTCGTCTTCCTTTGTCCCTGCGCGCCACAGAGCTTTGGTTGTTTACATAGTAGTCGTGCATTTTGGGCTCACGTGAGCATCGGAGGGGGGTCCTGAGCAGGTACAGTCTAAGTACAAGAGCTGGGGGCTGGGGGGGGGGACTTAGTGTTTGCTTATGAGCTGACTCTGTGACTTAAACTTTGAAGCAGACATTTTGAAAAATCTCTATATGCCTGTAATCATGAAAAGTGGAGGAAAATCCATGTAATTTACAGAATATCCATCAGACTTGACATGTATGAATGAAGTGAGGTGTTTAAATTCAGCAATGGCAAAAATGGAAAGGATTTTTTAAAATAGATTTTGTCAGTCAGTGTAGGCGGCGTGGGATTCTTGATTAGACGACTAAGAAGGCAGAGAACAGAACTAATAGTACAAACACCAATACTTAAGAACTCAGTGTGATGTTTTGTAATGGATCTGCCACGGATTCTGCAACAAGCTTTAAAGGCAGTGTTTCCCCTACCATTATACAAGCGGGGTTCCACACCCCGTCAACAGAACTGAGCACCCCGCCTACCACACCGAACTTAGCCCACACCCAGCATTGACATAGCACTAAGCTAGCAGCACGAAATACAGGCTCTCTAGCTAAAAAGCTAAAAGTGCCTCTTCCCTCTTGCTGAACTTCCCCCAGACCTGCTCAAAAATTGTTGGTACAAGCTTCACTCAGACATGTCTCTGTCCCTCCCCATCAACAAAATTATGGATGAGATGAGCACCCCGCCATGGCAAGTTAACTAGGGGAAACCCTGAAAGGCCTAGTATCTGCTGCCTGCACCCATCTCCTCATGCCAAAGCATTAAACAAAGATCTTGCACAATTTGTTAGTGGTCAGTATGTGTGATGGGGATGACTCTCAGCTACAACCACAAACCTTCAGGCTTAAAATCTGACATTTTGTGTTTGCAGAAGTTATCTGGGACAGCCTTTTTGAATCAGGTTGACTCAAAAGTTCATGTATTTCACACTTAAAATCCATTTTAAATGTTAACAATGTGCCTTATATTGATGCAGGTTCTGACTCCACATATTTTTCTGTTCTCTTTCAGGAGTACCCAGTTCTGCCTTACTTGATCTTTGTCCTGAAGCAGTTTCTGCTGCAGCGAGATCTGAATGAAGTCTTCACTGGGGGCATTAGCTCCTACAGCCTCATCCTTATGGTCATTAGTTTCTTACAGGTACAGTCGTTCAACCCCACAGTGTAGTACATGTTAGAAAACATGTGGAGCAGCACACATTAAGTAGAATTTAATTTTCTTACACTGAATGAACATGTAAACCCAACACTTGTTTTTGCTCACATTTTTCATGAGCTGAACTCTAAAGATCTAAGACTTTTTCTACATACACAAAAGGTCTGTCTCTCAAATACTGGTCACACATTAGTTTAAATCTGTGTTAGTGAGCACTTCTTTTGCTGAGATAATCCATCCACCTCACAGGTGTGGCAGATCAGGAGTGTTGCACAGGTGTTCCTTAGGCTGACCACAATAAAAGGCCACTCTGTAATGTGCAGTTTTACCTGTATTTGTGGGGTGTGTGGGGGGGTCCATAAAACCAGTCCGTATCTGGTGTGACCACCGTTTGCTTCATGCAGTGCAACACATCTTCACATAGAGTTGATCAGGTTTTTTTTCTTTTTCTTTTTTAATTCATTCAACTTTCATTTATACGGGTTAGTCCCATTGAGCCTCGGGGACTCATTTACATTTTACAGTTTGTTGATTGAGGCCTGTGGAATGTCAGTCCACTCCTCTTCATGGCTGTTTAAAGTTGATGCATGTTGTCAGGAACTGGAACACGCTGTCCTATACAGTGATCCAGAGCTTCCCAAACATGCTCAATGGATGACATGCCCAGTGAGTCTGCTGACCATGCAAGAGCTGGGATGTTTTCAGCTTCCAGGAATTGTGTACAGACCCTTGCAACATGGGGCTGTGTATTATCCTGATGCAACACAAGGTGATGGTCGGTGATGACTGGCACAACAATGAACCTCAGAATCTCATCTCTGTATCTCTGTGCATTCAAAGTGCCATCAATAAAATGCACCTGTGCTGGTTACATACGTCTGCCCACACCATAAACCCATCACAACCGTGGACCACACGATTCACAATGTTGACATCAGCAATTCATCCGTGAGGAGAACACCTCTCCAATGTGCCATACACCATGGAATATGAGTATTTGTCCACTCAAGTCGGTTACAACGATGAACTGTAGTCCAGTGGAGGCCCCGGTGCATGCGCCCCCGATGAGCATGCAGATGAGCTTCCCTGAGACGGTTTCTGACAGTTTGTGCAGAAATTCTTTGCTTATGCAACCTAACTGTTGCTGCAGCTGTCTGGATGGCTGGTCTCAGACGATCTTAGAGGTGAAGCTGGATGTGGAGTCCTGGGCTGGTGCGGTTACACGTGGTCTGCGGGCGGTTGGATGTCCTGCCACATTCTCTGAAACGCCTTTGTAGACGGCTTATGGCAGAAAAATGAACTTTCAGTTCACGGGCAACAGCTCTGGTGGACATTCCTGCAGCCACTGAGCCAATTGCTGCTCCCTCAAAACTTGCAACATCTGTAGCATAAAACTGCACATTTTAGAGTGGCCTTTTATTGTGGTCAGCCAAAGGAACACCTGTGCTACAATCATGCAGTCTAATCAGCACCTTGTTCTGCCACCCCTGTGAGGTGATGGATTATCTCATTAAAGGAGAAGTGCTCACTAACAGATTTATACAACTTTATGAACAACAGTTGTGAGAAAAAGGCCGTCGTAGAAAAAGTCTTAATGTTTGTGCTCAGCTCACGAAAAATGGGAGCAAAAACAAAAGTGTTGTGTTATATTTTTGTTCAGTGTAGTTAAAATAGTTCAGTTAAATATAATTTGTAAACCCGTGTTGTAGACTGACATAAACGAGCTGGAATAAAGAACAACGATGTTTGTGTTAAACACATCTTAGTCGTCTTTTCTTTGCCTTTTAGCGCCACCCTCGTATTGATGCCAGAATCCCCAACCAGAACTTGGGCATGTTGCTGATTGAGTTCTTTGAGTTGTATGGTCGCCAGTTCAACTACTTGAAAACAGCGATTCGCCTCACAAATGGAGGTGCTTATGTATCCAAAGAGGAAATTATGAAGGCCATGACCAATGGGAACAGGCCATCTATGCTCTGTATAGAGGACCCACTGGTTCCAGGTCAGTCCACTACAAACCAAAGTGAATATGAAAAATATTTTACGCTGTTATTTTAATTGTTCTAGTTAAAATTTGACATTCTCTGTATTTACTGGTTTTCTTCATGTAGGTAATGATGTGGGTAGAGGTTCTTATGGTGCCATGCAAGTCAAGCAGGCGTTTGACTATGCCTATATAGTGCTGAGTCATGCTGTGTCACCACTTGCAAGGTCCTATCCCAACAAAGACTGTGAAAGGTTAGTGGAGTGCGTTCAAAGCTGGTTTGTATTTAATGGAATAAAGAGGTATTTGTTTAAAATGTGTCTCTGTTGTGCCTGCAGCACGTTGGGGAGGATCATCAGGTTGACCCAGGAAGTTATCAAGTACAGGGAATGGATCATTAAGAAGTGGGGAGGCAGGGATTCACCACCAACGGACAGCAGAGGTACAAGTCCGATTTTAAGATACTGGTAAAAACTGAGACCGTATGAACAAGACTGAGTAGAAAATGCATTGTTTGTAGTCAATTTACTGTGTAGATTAATAAAATTGTTCAAATTTGGAAATTGTTTAAGACGGAGTCCATAATACCTCAAAGTACACCTCTTTCTTTTTTTTTTTTTTTTTATAGTGTTATCTCCCAAAGAGCCAGTTTCCATTCAGGAGCCATGTGAGCCTTGTGGTGGGGGCATTGCAGGTTCAGAGGAACAGCAAAGGGACTCTGTGTCACCTCACAGCGCAGACTCCCCCATGTCCATCTCCAGCCTGCAGCAGCACTCGTCAGACTCATCGGTGTCTTCACTGTCTGGGTCAGACAACGTAAGAAATCACACACACTTTCAGACTTTCTTGTGTAGCCACCATGCTCTTTATATTATGATGATATATGATATATATATATATATATATATATATATATATATGCTGTATATAATATAATGAGATCATTCAGTGCCAAATCTTCCACCCGACCCTCTCAGATTTTGATGAAACTCCCAGCCTTTTGTTCTTGATCTTTCAGGACTCTGATTCAGCAGTGCCATGTCCCCTGCCTCCACCACCCTTGCCAGCATATGCGTCTTTCCCTCCACTTGGCTTAGCCTTAGCACCGGGCCTCAACATGGCAACCGGAAAGCACGGCATGGGAGGACACCATCTGCTCCTTCCTCCAGGTTCACAGGTAGAGTCATGGCTTCAGTGTTTTATGGAGATTTGGAAATGTAAACATGGAAATCAGGGATATAAATCCTTTAGGTAAATATAATTTGTAGAAATGGTTTCTAAAATGTAAATTTTATAAAATAAATAAAAAACTGCTGAATAAAAATATAATTTGTACAGGCTCATATTTCGCTGCCTGGAGCTTTAGCGCTGCACTCCATGCCTGGCAGACAGTTGTCTATGGACACTGGGCTACCTCCGTTCTTCCACTTGCCCCCACCAGCCCATGCCCCTGCTCCTTCCAGCACCCAGCCTCCGCCCAGCCCCCACTCCAGCCACGCACACAAGGTAGGCACCGGATGCTACGAACTCATAGATTTAACCCTGTTGTCTCTCTGAAGCAGTTCTTCTTTGTCTCTCTGTTCACTTTTTTATTATTTTTTTAAAGCACAGGCTGAGGCGCAGGTCTCCCTTTTTGAGCGCTTTGGGAATTGGATGCTCAAAACTTTTAATTTGTGCTCAACAAATTTTGTTGAGACTTAAACTAAAGATCTTCATTCTACAAAGTGTTTTTTAAAATGATTTTCTCACTTAAAATGCTTATTTGTGAGTGAATATTGTTTGCTTTAAAGCAGCAGAATATTTTTTTGTAAAATATCATATATATATATATATATATATATATATATATACATATACAGTATATATATATATTTATACACAGTATATATATACAGTATATCCTAATATCCAGATATTAAGAAAACATTTCCAAGAGATTTTTTTTATTTTATTTTATTTAACCTTTTATTTCACCAGAACAATCCCATTGAGATTAAAAATCTCTTTTGCAAGATAATCCTGGCCATGGCAGCAGCACACAGAAGTTGCAGAAACAGTTAACTCCGTCATAAACAAAGTAATTAAAATGTTCCTCAGTTAAAACATTACAGATGATTCCTTCTCCAAATCAGTAAGAACAGCTTTAAAAACATTTAGTGACAACAGCTCCTTTAGGTTCATGTATTTCTGCAGCTGGTTCCAAGAAGATGCAGCAGAAAACTGAAAATATTTATTTCCAAGTTCAGTTAGGACTTCAAGTACCGAGAGTAAAAATAAGTTCTCACAATGAAGAGAGTATCCTCCGGTGGACTTTCTCTTTATAAAGGCCAACAAATACAGCACAAAGGAAGACGTCCTAGTATGGTTTTATAAATAAAACTATACCAATGCTGTCCATCCAACCGGTTGTATAAAGTGCAACAATGTGTAAAACCATTTAAACCTGTTATAAATCTAAAAACTCCATGATAAAGAGTATCCAGCAAATAAAGACGTTTAAGAGGAGCATGCATGTGTAATTTATAATTATAAGTAATATTTATGAGCAATGCAACCTCACTTAAAAGTAAACAAAACTTTTAACACATTTGTTAGATTTAAATGAGGATGTTTGCTTATAACGCTCATTTCAAAACATAATTAGATTAAAATCTACACCTGTCTGTGTAAAAACTCTATTATTACTATTATTATTATTATTATTACTATTATTATTTTGAACTACTCCTGTTTTGTTTTTTTTCCCTCCTGCTCTTTTCAGAACGGAGCGAAGTTTAACATGAAGGGCTTCTTCAACCAGCCGCTGGTCAACAGTGCTGCTGCGGTGAACCGCGGACACACCCAGTACCACGGCAAGTCCTGGAGACGCAGGAAGAGAGACAGCCTTCCTGTCAGCCTCAGCAGATAGAAACCACTTCCTTTAGATCCCCCTTCCTCTCTGGCTGCAAACCCTCAGTCTTCAGTCACCTTAAAGGACGACAAACACCTTAAGGATCTGCATCTTCCTCCTACTGTCCGTTTTGTTGTTGTTGTTGTTTTTGTTTCCTCCCCGGTGTTACGTTCCTGTCTGATTTTTATGTGTTTTCGTTTTGTCAGACTTGACGATGGCGTTGCCAGCTTCAGTTGACCTCATCCTGACCCCTGCAGCCAAGCTGCCAGGGTTTGGTGTTACACTTTTAATTTTAATGTTTCTGTTTTTTTAACAGCACACAAGAACAAACCTTTATTTTGTTTTGTTTGTTTTTTTGTTTTTGTTTTGTGCAATAATGTTATTTTTCTTCTTGAAATTAAAGTGCTTATTTAAATTTTTTTTGTGCGTTTACATAAAGACATTTTATATAATTGTTTTTATTTTTGTAAAAGTTTTCAGACTTTTGTTTACGAAACATTTCCTCGGGCAGCGTGTTTGCAGTTTCAGTCTGTGCTGTGATTTGTCGACAGGTTGGAATGGACCTTCATTTAAAGCTCCCACCTCCTCCCCCCTCCCTTTTTTTTATTTTTTAAAAGCTAATTTTCTGAAGAAAGGGAAACTTTTATGACATTAGTCCTTCCGTTTTTCCTCCCGCTTGTTGGGAAATGGATGGATTGTAAATTTCTGATGGCCGTTTTGTCCCCAGTGAGTGAGGGAACTGGGAAGAAAGCCAACATGGCGGCAGACCGCTCTTTGAATAGCCACATGGAGATTGTGGGTGTGTACATGTACATGTGTGTTACTGCCATGTTTTGTCAGGCACTGGACGGCTGGCGGGAGCCTGAATGTTTCACCCCGGCTGAATACTTTTCTTTTTTCCCACCTGAAGTAGCGAAACAACTTCCGATCAGTGCGGGGCTTTCACCTGGGGGAGGCAACACAGTCGTGTTTGGTCACTGCGCTCGGCTCTCGTCTTGGCCCTTCATAAAATTGTTGGTGCCAAGAAACCTTTGACAGTTTAATTCATCAAATCGAGCTCAGACTGAGAGGGTCCACGTTACTCCCTGTCCGAGCCCTCCTGGTGGTGGGGGGGCAAGGACCCTGGTGAAGGGGATTATATTTTGATTCCATTTGGGAATCTTGTTTATATTTGATTGCCAGGTACTTCCACTCATTGTTTGCAGTGCCCTCCGTTGTGTGTACTTAGTGTGTGTGTGGCGTTTTCCTCGAGTCAAACACACACACACACACACACTGGGACCGTCGAAGGCTGATTCTCGACCAGAACACATGCTGGTGTTACTACTATGCAAACGGATCATCGTGTCAGCGCTTGTAGTTTCCACTTTGGGGGTCGTTTTCCGTAGTCGAACATTTTTTGTTGGACTACAGTAAAGTTACAAACTGTAAGACCCAACACATGTCCCCCCCCCCCCCAACACACACACACACACACACCCCACCTCCCCTGATCCCTTTTGTGCTTTATATGAATGCCCTGACATGTCTAGTTTTTTAAATGGATCAGTACAGTATAAAGAATTTGGAGGGTGGGGGGGTGATTGTGTCAGTGGTTGGTGGGTGTAGTGTGTGATGTAGTAACGTGCGTGTGAGCAAAGCTACCACGGCTTTTTAATCTGACACCTGAACATTTATCGTTAGCTGCTCCCAGAGTGCGACTTGCACTGGGGTGGGGGTGGGGGGTGCACTTCAGAAAGAGCCCAACAACATTGTCTTTGTTTTTAATCCCTACATCACTATTTCAACTTTTAGTTTTTTTTCCTGAGGAAGCATGGCAACTCTGATCTGTCGGTAAAAAATCTGTCCGTTCAGTCTCAGATGAAGAGTTTGAGGGTCTGAAGCAAAGCGAGCTGGGGGGGGGGGGGGGGGGGGGGGGGGGGGCGCTGCCCCCCCCCCCCACCCCACCCCAATAATGGACTCCTCGTTTTTTCTTGTAAATTAGTATTTTTCAATCAAGATGGTGCATTAAATGCTCCACTATAAGCAACCCTCCCTTAAAGTACATGTAAGGTGGATTTAATTGATGGGCTTGTGTCCCCTGTCCTTTCCCTAAAGTCCAACCCATTTGTCTCGAACCTTGAACAACGGGAGACTTGAAATTGGTGAAGGAAGACGTTTCGATGGATTAGAGTTGCCTGCGTCTTTACAGCAAAAACTTCCATGTGATAATTTTGAGCTTCTATAGATTAAACTCTGTACATTTCAGTGGTCCAACGCTGCCTCGTGTCCATGTGTCCTTTCTCTCACCAGCTAACCGAAAGTCTCGTTGAGTCACTGGTTCAGACTGGTGTACAACAAAGGAACATGGACCGTCACTTGGATCACTGAGATTTTATAGATGTGATGTAATACGAGCACCCTGTTGGGGGGTTTAAACCAGTGGCTGCTGTTTCAAGATGGCGGCCCTCCCACTATCCTGGCTGGTTCGTGTGAACGGCGGCCCTCAGAATGGACACTCAGCTGCCGGTGACCAGAGGGAACCACTGCCTAGCGTTTTGTGTTGTTTTTTTTTTTTTCTTCTTTTTTGTTGTTTGTTTTGAACATTTTTATGTAAATATATTTTTTTCTATTTCATTTTTTAATAAACATTTTAAAACTGCCAGTCACTGTGTCTTTTATTTTGAAATCAAACGTTTGACATAATCTGACTGAAGCAACAGTGTAAACGGTACCTTAAGGGTTTTTCTTTACGCCCGTCTAAAGGTGGGTCACATAAGTCTCTGTACATCAGTAAACTTTCTTTTGTCCCACCCATAATTTCTGATATCCAGATACCTTAACAAAACTTCATACACATATGCATCATCGCTAGACTGCCATCACCCCAGCTTCAAGGTCAAATGTTTCACAAGGTCCTTGCTTGTCTGAGCCATTGCTACAGATTGCTGCATAAAACAAGTGTGTAATTAACAAAAAAGGTTGAATCATGTCA
>JARVGV010000630.1:6228786-6238914 GCA_031762435.1 Hypsolebias longignatus | reverse complement strand
TATAAACACTAAAAATGGGTACAAAACTAATTTATGTAAGGGGTCTTTGTAACTGAATGTACGGGCAATGCAAAATCAAAAAGCTGTATCTGATGATTGCATATGAGCAGTGCAGCTCACTGTGGGCGAGACGAGCAACACCATGCTGACCAAACTCACACACTTAGGTCCAAGATTCAGAGGAGCAAAGAGACACACACTCCTCTGGTCCAGCATTTGATGCTACATGGGTGGGCTGCAGTAAGGGCCACAGTGCTGCATACCAATCCCACGTGGTCTTTGGCTCAGAGAGAGCTGAGAGGATCTGGATTAACATCTTGGACACACCACACCGAGGGCTGAATGAAAGCTGGCGTTGTTATTTCCTGGTTTTAGTTTCCTTTGGAGACTGTGATCAGTGACCTTTAACCTAAATGTAAACCCTGACCCTTAACTTAACCCAGAACGCCCTGCCCTAAACTTGACCTTTGACCCTATAGGTTCTTCAACAAGAGCTTGATTGGTCTCATTTGATGTTCTCTGTTGCACTTTTGACATTATAATTAAAGATTACTGAAAATAATTAAAGTGATAAAAGTATTTTAAATTTAAAATAACATCTTCTTGGGGGCCAGATAAGATGTTAAGGAGAGCCACATTTGGCCCCTGGGCCTGGAGTTTGACACACATGTGCTTAAGATTTCTTCCTCATGAGGGAATTTCTCCATTCCACTGTCGCCTTCATGCTTGTTCAAGATGACAGTTTGCAATGGAATTAAATTCAAAGCAGTTTGCTCCTCAGATAAATAGTGTTAACTTATGATTTTTATATATGAATGTTTCTGTTCACTTATTATTTTTATATAAGTTTCTGTTCAGTGCCCTGAGGTGACTTCTGTTGTGATTTGGCGCTGTATAATAAACTGAACTGAATTGAATTTAACGTGATCTGATGAAGATTATGTGAATCCTGGACTGTGCCTTCGTTATTTTCTGAGCAGGTATTTCATTCTATTTTACTGCTGAAATGGCCACACGTGTATTTTAGGACTGTGTAGAGTGTGAGGATACCTAATGAAGATTTATCACTACAGTAATTGTATTCATAGTGTGTCTTAGATCCCTTTAAAGATACAGTATCTCTCTCATCGTCTCCAGACATGACACAGTCATGTGTCCACCCAGAGGCGCTTCTGAAGCAGCGCAGTAGCTGCGCATTATTTGCAGCCCGAGTGACAAAACGGGTGTCCGTTCTTCATGCAAGCTGCGTATCAGCCAGCGGCTACAGCTTGTGTCCACTAGTCCGATTGTAATGAAAAAATAAAATAACAATGAATATATATAGCATTCTCCTGTAGTGTGAATTTATCATATTGATCATTTTTAGTAAATCTTGTTGATCAGAATGTGATATTTAGTTAATTTATGTGTCTGTTTACTTTTCTTTTGGAATAAAGCTCCTTCTTTTCCCCGCTCGCTGTCATTTCCACCCGGGTCGTCGACCGGCTGACAGAAAAGAATTCCGCCACAGTGTTGACCCTTTCAATACGTCATACCAAACCTCCTGGACTGGGTGTGTTTGTCAAATCTGATTGGAGGATGAAAGAGAACTGTGTAATCCTCTAGTGTGATTGGTTGGTTATGTTCAGTCCGCGTTAGGTGATTGGTCGGTTGTTTTAGCCGTACTCTGAACTTAGCTACAGCATGTAGCATTAACCCCGGCTGCAAGACGAAACTCATCTATTCCTATCTCAATAAATAAGCAAGTATTACATGCAAGTAAATGCTTTATTTTATATTGTATTGTAATCATATTCTTGATGCGTGTCTTTGATGTGTTTAATACAAAAAGAAGAACGCTAATGTTGGTATCAGCTATGATGTAGCTAAACGGAACATTAGCTTCTCTGTTTAGTAAATCGTATAATTTTGTTTACTGAAAGCCAGTCGAGCTGAATGACCAAAAATTAGAGCTCCTAATGTTTCATTTTACTACCTGACTGCTTTTACTTTTGTCATGAATCAAAGTTTGAACAAGCGACAATTAGCATTAGCAGGCTAATCTGTTTATCAGCTGGTGTTCAAATACGTAAGTTTGTTATCTTTATTAGTAATCCAGTAATAAATCTAACCACTCGGAGCTGGAAGGTAAATGTCACAAAGTACAACTAGTCTGACATAAACCTTTTATCTGTTTCCGGTGTCAGGGTGGTATTTCAGTAGAATTATGGGATAACAGGCCTGGACATTGCGTGTTGACAGCTGAACTTGTTTACAGTGTGTTTGTTTGTTTGTAGAGTTCCAGTTAAACGTGTCAGGAAGCAGCACTTTGTCTCCAACATGTCTTATGGCAACGCAGAGTTCCGCCCTGTCCCCAGGGACTTCAGCTCCCTCATTCAGACCTGCACCTCCAACATCCAGAGGATCACACAGAACAGTGCGTTACCATTTTTTTTTTTTTTCTGTTTTCTGATGAAACCAAAGCCCTCATGTTACTCATGTGATCGTGCTGCATTCCGTTGCTCTCCACTTCACTGTGCTGTTTCATAAAGAAAAGACTAATCCTTACCGTCTATCCTTAGTACCTCTGTATCCAGAGTGTTTTATTTTTTGTAGCAGTTGCTTGATGTCCTTTGATAGATTGTGTTGGATTCAACAACTCCAACAATCCAGGGCCACAATGGATACATCCTGCATGTATTTGTTGTTTCCTGCACCGATCTGTTTCCTCTTCAGCATGTCTTCATGTTCTGCAGTAGCCCATTTGTCACCCACTTATTCAAACCAGGTAGCTTCTCTGCTGGCTCTGTATCAAGCTTTCGTTAACTTGGTATGTCCATCACTACATAGTGAGCACAAAATACTCATAGATATATATATTTTTTTCATCTTTATTCATTTTATAACAATGAAATACAATATTTAACATATGTATAATAAGAAACAAATTAAAAAATAAAAATAAGTATAAAATGAAAAGAAGCAGATGAAGAAAATATCTATTCTCCTGTGGTGTGAAATTTATTAGTTTCTTATTTTTTTTATTGTGGCATTTGCTTTGACAACAGAAAAGTTCTTCCATGATCCAAACGTATTTTAAGGCTTCTTACTCAATTTTCTTGACAGCTGCTCAGATCAAGACCATGGTTAGCCATCTGGGAACCAGCCAGGACAGCAGTGAACTTCAAGATCGTCTGTATGTTCAACTATTCCAAATGCTGTAGCTGACAAAACACAGATTAGTTACCTCATTCTGACACTTGCAAAAAAAAAAAAAAAAGCCAGAGCTAACTAAGTTTAGATTTATTGTTAAATTGAATCAGTTGTCTTTAACATATGGAATTTATTTTATTTGCATGGTCTAACATTCTGCTCTTGTTTCTATGGTTGGGTTGATGTATTCACTCAATGCTTTTACAGGCAGCAGATACAACACTACACTAACCAACTCGCGAAAGAAACCAACAATCACCTGAAGGAGTTGGGCTCAATCCCTCTGCCCTTTTCCCCCTCAGAACAGGTCAGTGTCAGCGCATTGGTTGACAACACCTGCATAGAGCTTTAAACCTGTTTTTACGTGCGGTGAAGAAGGGCAGCGTTATTGTTCCAAAGCTGCAGTGAAGATCTTTTGAAAATATATTCATTGGATCTGTATGCATCATTAGAATAAGGAAACTAAGAACTAGCAATGTTGCAAAAATGGTTTTAAAACAACACCTCTGTACAACAGTTCTGACTCATGAACACATCTGAAAAATGTGGGTGTAAAATGTCGGCGTAAGGAGGAGGTGGAAGAGAGTCTGGAGAGGTGGTGGTATGAAATGCAAGTCTGCAGAAGTATGATAGAATCCATGTGTGTGAATGAGAGGTAGACCTGTGTAACAGTGAAGCTGAGGGGAGCAGAGAAGGTGGATGAGTTAAAGAATCTGAGGTCAACCAGACACACAGGACAGTGGAGGGAGACGGGTGCAGGACTGGTTTGTGATAGAACTGTGAGCCTGAGGGGGAAGGTTTACAAGATGAAGGGGGTAGGACTAAGAACGAGTCAGGCGTGCAGAGCTGCAGGTGATGGTGATGATGATGTCATTGGGATTTCTGACTGCACATATTGACCTTAAAATGTTATTTGTCTGTTCTGCTAAAAGTTGTTGTTGGTAACACGTGAAAACTCTGAATTACTAGAGAGAATCTGATAATTCTCAATCAGGTCATCTGGACAGTTTATTGTATTTTTCACCTGAGGGCGTCTCTGTTATTTTACCAGAGCAATGCATTCTGGGACGATGATGTACATCGGTTGTAGTGGAGACTGAAACACAAGGAGTCACGGCTAAAAAGTTATAACGTGACAATAAACTTGTAGTTTACATTAGTCCTTATCATAATCAATCCATCCATCAATCATCTTTTACCCGCTTCTTCCTTTTTGGGCCGCTGGGGTCACTGGTGCCCATATCCAGCAGTCACTGTGTGAGAGGCGGGGGGCACCCTGGACAGGTCCAGTCCGTCACAGGGACTCATGGAGACAATAATAATAATAAGTGTTCTGTGTTGTCATCATTGTATGTCCCCATACAATGATGAAACTGGTTCTCTGCATTTGACCCATCGCACCTGGGGTACACCCAGGTGGAGCAGTGTGCAGCTATGTAGGCTCCCAGGTAGCAGTTAGGGATTGGGTGTCTTGCTCAGGGGATTGAACCTGGGACTTTCGGGTCCCGAGTCGGCTGCCCTGTCTCCACCCCATGAGAGGTTCCCATACTGGGAGTCGATGGACCACATTTAAAAGTAACAGATTATGATGAGTGATCCACACACATTCATTTTATGAACCTCATTTAAATGAGTACAGTAGTCCCTCAATACTTTTTGGTTTGACTTTAGTCTTCCAACTTAAAATTAAAAGTATGTCACATCATAAAAATCATCATAATCACAAAATATAAAAGTGTTAAAAGTTATTTTAATTATTTGATAACTTCCATGTTTTAAGTACATTTCTGCTCTGTGCTGCAGAGCTGAAGCTGTGTGACATCCCTCTGATGTCCTGCGGCTCTTCTCTACAGTTTAAATTTAAATACTATTACATTTAAAAATAAAAAAAATAAAAACAATGCTGTATGGATTGTTTATTTAAAATGTTACAGTATTTCAATTTAAATTGTTTATTTAAGGAGGGAGACTGGGAGTAACAGATGATGAGTGTGATTACAGCCTGGCACATGTCATGACAAAGTTTAATGAACTTGAACTGAACTTGAACTACTGTATCTCTACTTCACTGCATTTCACGTATCGTGGGTGGGCATGGTCCCAACCACCTGTGTTAAATGAGGGACTACTGTATTCCTATAAGCCAATTACATATTTTTATTCCACTTTCAAAGAGACTAAATGTGAAATCTGGATAGTCTCAGTTGAGGTTCAGCCTCTCTGACCAATAAGCTGACTCTTGTCCCAAACAACCATTCACTCTCTCACTCACACCTAGAGACAATTCAGAGTTACCAATCAGCCTAACATGCATGTTTTTAGTCTGTAGGATGAAACTGGAGTACCTGGAGAAAACCCACACATGCATGGAGATAACATGCAAACTCCACCCAGAAAGGTCCCCAACCGGATTTGATCCGGCAACCTTCTCACTGCAAGGCAACAGCTCTACACACTGAGCCACCGTAATTCAGATGTTTAATCCATTAGCTCTGAAGCTAACAACACGTTCACATTCTGTGTGATTTCATTGGTGGAGATCTCAAGGTGTTTCCACACAGGTGAAGCTCTTTATCTTTTTACAGGCTTCATGAGCAGAAGCGTCTTTGTCTGTGGTGGTGAAACACAAACACGTGCACACAGGTTTTGCAGGGATACGTTTTTTTATACAAGCTAATGAAGTGCGCCAAAACAAATCCTTTCCTGAACTAGCGAGGTTCAGATCTCATCTGTGACTTCCCTCGTCCTTTACGACTCAAGCCGTGATACGTGCGTCACGGAAAACATTCAGGATTTCTCGACACACACTCTGAAGCTTTGACACGGGGGACCCATCACTAGCTTGCACCGGAGCAACCAGTCCACATTTACCCAGAATGTGTCCATGTGTCATTAATTAAAATTTTTTTAAAAAGATCAGCCTACTGTAGTTTTCTCTTTTTTTTTTTTTTTAAGTCTTTATTGATTTTTTAAAATTGATTTATGTTTGAACATAATGTCTCACATTTTTAGCTGAAGTAATTGATGATCCAGTAAGATCTCTGGTTCCAACTGGTGGTTTTTGTTGGGAATGACCAAAATTAGAAATGGGTTGTTTGGAGACAAAGTTAGAGATGAGGCTGAGATGGTTTTGATGTGCGCAGAGCAGGTGTAGTGGACATATTGGACAAAGAGGAAGAGCACTCAGAAGGTTGATGATGCAGTGAAGGTGTTGTGACAGTGGAGGATACTGGGATATGGTGGGATGGGGGCAGATGATCTGGAGCCTCCAAAGGAGAGCAGCTGTAAGAAAAGGACAAATGTGGTTCTCTTGGAGAACATTTGGGCTTTCTTCAAGTTAAAGATGCTAAATGGGTTTTTAGAGGGTTCACCTGTTTACCTACCTGTGTGTGTTCTTTAATATCCAGAGGCAACAGAAGATCCAGAGGGACCGGCTCATGAACGACTTCTCTGCAGCCCTCAACAACTTCCAGGCTGTCCAGCGGCGTGCTGCAGAGAAGGAGAGGGAGTCGATAGCCAGAGCTCGGGCTGGCTCTCGTCTGTCGGTAAGAGACGCAAACACAAACATCTCTTTGTAGAAATGCCACAAAGATGTCAAGTGAAATTTATTTATAAAGCACATTCAAAACAAACTAAGTACCAAAATAACTGCAAAACAGGTGCTAAAATCTAATAACACAAAGGGGCCAAACCTCAAAGTGGGAAAAAAACCCAAAAAAGTACCTTGTGTAGCTACAGAAACAACCAGGAACTGAAGTAGTGATGGGCCAATGAAGCTATTCTGAAGCTGGTTTTGATAAAAAGTTCAGAACACACAACTTTTTAACACAGTCGTCTTTGGCGCCATCTGTTGGCCAGATGTGTAACAAGCAGTTTGAGATGACCGTGCTGACGGTGCTCTGAGACATTAATCAGCCTTTGAACATTTATTTATTTATTTGTGGACTAATTAATAAACAACGTTCATTTGGTGAATACTTTTTTTTGGTAGAATAAACATGACAGGGTGCTCTTTTACTTGCAAATTATTGTATTATATGATCAGATAAGGTATAACTTTTTTGGTCCTGCAGGAAATTGTTGATATTGTAAATGCAAATTTAAAAAATCAATCTAATTTACAATTCCAATTCGGAATTTTTTTAATTGTTTTTAGGCTTGTGGTTTATTTATATAATGAACCAGTTTATGTTTACTGTAAGGTCGCACTAACTTGGTGTTTATCTTGAGTTTTTCTTTTGGGGGGGTAGAAGTGTTTATGAACTGCTAAAATATCTGGCTCCATGTCTCACTGGTTTTATATTTTGCAGACACTGCACCTCAAAAAAAATAAATAAATAAAACTACAGAATCTGACAGATTCAGTGACGTAACTGCAGCACTTTGTAAGCTTCAGTCATTGATCTTGAGAATTTGGACGAATCAAGCTCTGGCTCAGCTTCTGTTGTTGTTGTTTTAGACATGCCACAGAGCTTCATCTTCAGACAGCCCATCACTTAACTCAAGTAAAATATGCAGAAATCACTCATGTTGGCCTAATTTAGTTGTTTTCATGTTCTCTTTCAGACTGAAGATAGTTTTCGGGATGAAAAGCTTGTCACCTTTGATAAGTAAGTGTTTTTTTTTGTTTGTTTAGTTTCTGTTGTGTTCATTCACAGATGTAAGAATGGCGTCTCGTTCAACCAGTTTCAGCCTTCAGACTGCTGCTGTGCTGCTCAATAACCAGGATCACTTCCATTAGTGTCAGAAGTATTTGTAGTCCTCCCCTACAAGATTTAGATTAACGTAAATGCCATTTCCTGCATTCTGGTGTATTTTATATGTGTTGTTATACGTCTACATTTACCTACACAAGTAAACACTTGATTCAATAACTTTTAGAAAGCAACAAGAAGTAGCCTGACCAACAGCTCTCCTTGTTTGAATAGAGTACGCAACGCTTCTCTCACACGTCCTAAACACACACACACCACCACCACCACCATGGTCGACAACTGCTGACACTAACGTAACGCTAAGCTAGCAGCGCTCAATACAGACACACTAGCTAAGATGCTACAGACATAGCACTCTGCTTCTCTCACGTATATCACTACACATCCTAACCCCCCCAACCCCACCCCACCCCACTCTGGTCAACAACTGCCAGCACTAGCTAAGCTAGCATGCAACACAGATGTGTCTCCCTCTGCTCCGTCGGCCAAAACCCTCGTAGAGATGAACACCCTGCCAAGGCAAGAGACCGAGGAGAAACACTGCATGCGGTGTGGTGAGTTGTTGTAGGTCACCAGGAATACCCGGAGTGGACTTTTACTGGTTTGAGTCTTCTCCTATTAATCAAGTGGAATGGATTCATTCACGAAGAAATAGAAACAGTGCTGGGTGAGCTAATGTTTCATGGTAAATGTGGGGGTGGGTTCAAATGAATATCTTTTAATTAAACATGAGAAATACACGTCCCCTTAACATATAATGTGATGCTTATGCTAACTTTTAACAATGATTTTATGATTGTAAAACTGGAGGTAGATGAAATGTCTCTGGGATCTGTCACTCTGCGCTGCCTCGGACAAGAAAATGAAAATAAAAACATCTCCTGTTCTTCTCAACAGTGTAACTCCCCCCACTTGAACATTTTGCACCAAAACATTAAAGTTGACTTCATTCACGGTTCAATTCAAGTCCAGAAAACACTTCTCTCTACAAACATTCACTGGTCAAACCCCTCAGAGTCGGGGGACATCGGCGTACATCAGCTTCTGGTTGATAAATAAGAAGCCCTCTGTTTTTACTCACGTAGGACTTGAGTTTCTGACTGACTGAGCTGCTTTCAGTCTGTTGTACTCAAAACAAGATGACTGACACCCAACACGTGCTCCTGAGCACAGGAGCGCTCAGAAAACATTAATTTACTTAGAGTTTTACTTATTTTTGTTTGGTTGTGTGTGTGTGAAGCCAGGAGGACTTCGGTCCGATGACGATCCAGACGGAGGAAGTTGGTGTCACGGAGGAGGACCTTGAACTAATCAAGGAGAGAGAAACCAACATCAGGCAGCTGGAGGTAAGTGTTGTCTCATGCTGGAGTAGATGGTCTGTTATATTTCAGCTGAGTGGGAGACTGTCAGGTCTTCACCATGACTGCCATCTTTACAATGAGTGATTACACACATACGCCAAAATGGTTCTTTACTTCTGCTCCTTCCAGTCGGACATCATGGACGTGAACCAGATTTTTAAAGATCTGGCAGTTATGATTCATGACCAGGGAGAGATGATTGGTGAGTGGACTCAATATTTCTGTCACAATTTAACAAACTGTTGGTGTGTTTTTATCATCAGTTGTCAATAATAATCTACGTGTGCTTTTTATAACTTTTTTTTTCTTTGTAAAAATCTGCCTAGTTAGTTTTTTATTCTAACTTTCAATTTCCTATTTTTATATATTTTTTAATCCCGTGTCTTTTATATTCTTCTAAAAGAGTCAGATCAAATAGATGATGAAGAGAATTTCAACTTCTTTTAAAGAAAAATGTCCAAAATGTTATGATTTCTGCTCAAATTAACTAGGGGCAACTTGTGTTGGGGTGTGTGTGTGTGGTGGGGGGTGGTGGTGTCAAACAAGAGTCAGATTATAAAAGTCCAGGGAATTTTTGACTACCGTATAACTCAGTCATTCTTTGAGATATTGAGCTTAAATGTGATATGGTCGTATATGAGAGCAAGTTTTTATACATTCTCAATGTAAATCAAAAATCCAAGATGGCCACGTGAGCTAAATCGAAAAATACTATAAATCAACCGGTTTTAGAGATACTCAGCTGAAATCGAGCAATGCCCATTAACTACAGAATTCAAATAAATATTAAAGGGGAACTAAACCCAAAATTAACTTTTTTTAACTGATAAACTCCCTAGAATGTGTGTAAAACGTTGTAT
>JARVGV010000630.1:6091399-6101600 GCA_031762435.1 Hypsolebias longignatus | reverse complement strand
TGGGGGGTGACGGCCGTAAACGCGAAACGCCGTAAACCAAGAACGCCGTAAACCGGGGGCTACCTGTATCTGTAAATCAGACTGAGTTGTTGCCATTTTGGTGCTGGCTAAGGTTGAGAACATGTGGCAGCCATCTTGAATGAAGCAGACATCCATCCGACGACTGTAATAGCTTTCGGAGGGTTTTGTTACAATCTGTTCTCTGGTTCATGAGATTGTTTGCTAAGATGACAAACACTTGCATACACACAGACAACATCATCACCCATTGGCGTTTGAGGATAAGAGTAACCAGAGTTGGCTGGTGTGTGAATAGTCTCTTTATCGAGCTGGGGTGTGATGGAGTGTAACGTGATCATTACACAAATGGACTAACTGGAGATAAGACCAAAGTTCTAATAAACAAAATTCCTCTTTTGTTGGTCTGTACACACACAGACCCAACAGTGACATCACTTTGCATAAGATGTAATATATTGCCATGCATTGCATCTGCAGTAAAAGACCACAGTAAAGGTGTCCAGTTTTTATATAGGCGTTGCATTTTTTTAAGAGCTGTCAGCACTTTATGGACTCAGGAGTGTGGGTAATTTGGTTCAGAGTTGTTAACACAGTATTTTCCTCGTGCACCAAACTGTCTTTCCTTTACAGAGCTGTGCACACTGTGTCCTGGAAACAGGCGAGTCTATTCAGCATGGCACCAGGTGATTTCCTGCATCGTTGCCAATTCAAACTGCAAAAATACAACATGTGACCTTGCTTTCCACTGCACGGACGCTGTCACCTCGTCTTGAAATGATCATTAAACCTCAGCCGAATCTGGCCAAGTGAAGATCTGTGCGTGAATATTCCACACACGATTGAGAAAGGACATGTTTAGTAAAATCGCACTGCTACATGTTCTGTTGATGGAAGGACGATGTAAAATGATGCTGTTCTCTGCTCCACACTGAATTCACAACAAAAAAGCAGAACATTTCCGCTCCTCTCTGTATCCTTGTTGTCAGTAAGCAACGAGCATCACTGGAACGGCCCAGAGCCAAAACTCTTCTCGCAGGAAGAGCTCTGTTGCTCCAGCTGGTCCAGCAGTTTGTCCACAGAGTCCTCTTTGTTCTCCAGTTTCAGGTATCGTCTTCCACCTCCGAGGTCTAAGCGAGGCCAGCTCCGATGGCTCAGCACCTTCATGGCATCAACAAACTGCCCTGGGATGTTCACACAAACTTGGGAACCAGTCTCTCCTCTGGAGACTTCCAATGGATTGATCTGACTTTCCTTCTGGACCGTAAAGAGTCCCACCTTCGGACTCACCCCAGTTTGGGTTTGGTAAGGACAAGTCCTGTGGCTCATGCTATGGCATCGCCTCGGCTGGGCAGCCGGGACATCCACGTCTTCTAGTTCGAGGTTGGACATAGATCTGGAAGACACCAGGCTGACGTTGAGCTTAAGAAGCGGGCGAGTCTGTGGACCTGAGTTGGCCCCCCATTCAGCGCCCGTCTGTGAATCTGTCGGACAGTTATTACACAAGTTAGAACAGGAAGAGGACACGGAAGGAGGTGGCTCTGACTCCTGGTGATGGAGTGCATCGGTCTGGGGAACAGCTTGCTGGTGTGTGTGGTCTCTGGTGTACCTGGTCTGGAGCAGAGGTTCGGAGCTCGTCAGCTGCTGCAGACACAGGATGTTGAGATGAGTAGCGGGCAGAGTGCTCACCCACTGATAGTGTTTGGTCATGGAGTTGGCAGCTGCGTCCCTGAGGCCTACTGAGGGGACAGCCGCAGACACAGAGCAGATAATGTTATGCATCTGAGCAAGCAGCATCTGGGTCTCTCTATCTCTGTTCTCGTACAGAACTGTGTTGGCACATATGAGAATGAAGAGTCCCACCCCCATGATAACCGGTCCCAGCAGCTTCATCCGCTCACCCTGAAGAAGATCAGCTGAGGACAGGAGCCCCTTGGCGCCCAGATTCCAAGTAGATGTCTGCGACTCGGCGCTCCGCTCCTCCTCAGGATTTTCCGGGACTGATGATCTTGATAACCTGTAGGGCCAGTACCCAGCCACAGCCAGAGCGGTACCAAGCGCCACCACAAAAACCCCCAGCATGAGGAACGCTCCTGGCAAGGAGCGGATGCGAAGCCTGCCTTGAATCACCCCGTCCTTTTTCTTCCTGCCTCGTAAGTGGAAGCGAGGTTTCCGTCTGCAAGGGGGCAACGTTGGTGCGACTCCTTGGCACGTCTGAGTCTTCATGGCACAGGAAACTCTGAATTGCTGGTCCTGGTCACACCCTGAAGAGGTCTGAAGAAACAAAGATGGAACATGGGTTAATGCAGCTGAAACAACCACATCTGTATGTGGCATCAATTGCACAAGACATGAAAAATTTAATATATATATATATTTTAAGAATGCCTCCTGAAGTCAGGACTTTACGACCAGTTACACTTTACACCAGTTAGACCACTTTACAAATAAAGTCCAGTTGATTCTGTATTGAACCTTTTTGATTTTACGACCAGTGAATGCACCACCACACTCAGCTGGACGAGAGCACTGTAGACCAGTCGGTCATTTTTAAACTGCAATGGCTGACTCACAGGTAAGAAAACAACTCTTGTTATGAATAGGAATAACAAAAATGACAATTTATGGCATTGTTATTTTGCTCTCTAATTGACTTTGACTGAAACACTAATTTATTTATTTATTTGGACAATGACAACCTTTGTTATACAGCATTATTGAAGGTAAGGCAATAAGGTTTTTGTCTGTGTCATCAGCTCCTCGGACTGATGAAGTCTTCTGGATGAAAGACGAAACGTTTCAACACAAAGAACCCTTCTAGAGGACATGACTTAACTTTGCTGGATTTTTCTACCTGAATAACTGAACGTGAACTTTGACATTTTTCTGTTGGTTAGCAAAATATTTTATGATCTACTGGATGGATTTTCATTACTGGCTGTACATCTACAACTTATTAACCTTGGGTGTGAATCCAGTTCAAAATGGCCACCACAGCTAATACACATTAGTCAACACAAGAATGGCGATACCTCAACTAATGTTATAGGTATTGTTCTAGAATTTGGTGCGCAAGTAGCTGAGTGTTATTGACAATACATGCTTTCAGCACCGACATCACTTTCTGAGGTTTCACATCCATTTATTTTTCAAGGTTTGACTAAAATAGCTACAACTCAGCTTCTCAAGAAGATCTTTGTCTAAAACTCTGGCATGAAAGGCAACCAGCAATTACATTTATTCAAGGAAAGCTATGCCTTTATTGTCCCACGTCATGAAACGAGTTCTCCCTGGATCCGTCACTCTGTGCTGCCTCAGACAAGAAAAATAAAATAAAACCTCCATCTGTTCTTCTCCACCGTGTAACTCTTGCCAACGTGAATATCTTGCACAAAAACATTAAGGTTTACTTTCATTCTCCATTCAATTCCAGTTCAGTCCAAAACTACAAACATTCACTATTCAAATCCCTCAAAGATGTGGGACACTGATGTATCCAGGGGGAGTACAGGGGCCTGGTGAAGGACTTTGTTGGGTGGTCCCATCAGAAAGAGCTTTTGCTAAATGCCACTAAAACCAAAGAAGGGGTGCTGGATTTCATCAGCCCATCATTATTGATGGATCAGAGGTTGAGGTATCAACCTATGTGTATGGGGCTATAGCTGAACTGGACTGCAAATATGGATGTTGTGTACAAGAAGGGGCAGAGCAGGATGTACTTTCTCAGAAGGCTGGCCTCTTTCAGGGTCTGCTCTAAATTACTGCATATCCTCTACCAGTCCATTGTGTCCAGTGTACTTTTTTTTTTTATTTTTTTTTTTTTAAGGTGTGTGTTGGGGGTGCAGCAGTAGGAAACAGGACATCCTAAGGCTGAATGTATGTATGTATGTATGTGTGTGTGTGTGTGTGTGTGTGTGTGTGTGTGTGTGTGTGTGTGTGTGTGTGTGTGTGTGTGTGTGTGTGTGTGTATGGATGAATGTACAGTATATGTACAGTATTATCTTGAATTTTGATGCATCAACTCAGTTTTCATAAGGAACCTTTCTTACACTTAAATGCAGCAACACAACAAAATGGAGCTCATTTATTTTTTAAATTATTATGTTCACAACATGTTCAGACAGACGGATGGAGGTTATTTCCAATTCCCCCTCTTCACTTTGCGGCATGCGTCAATAAAAGTGAAAAACTCAAACCAAGCCAGGACACTAAGATAACTGTTGCCCGAGTGAGACGTGCAAAACTAAACAAGTACGGTAGTTTAGTTTAGTCACTGAATAACCCAAAGGTCAACTCGTGGTTTTCATTAATATTCTAAACAACGTTCAATTTGTGTTGCATATTGGAGCATTGGTTTTGCTTTTTTATTTTCTTTTTTGTCTACTTAAATAAATAAATAAAAACTGACATCTTTTTTCAGTGAGTTTGAAAATCACAGGGTTTGAGTCTTCAATAATCCATGATAGAACTTAGAAGAACATGAAACAGAGAACACGGTAGAAGTTTTTAAAAAAAATTCACTTATGGTACAAAATTTTAAAAAAACTGCTTGGAACTGGACTAAATTGGTAATTCAGCCATCCTAGATTACATGTTTTCACATAGTGTTGCCATCTGAGGTAGCTTGAAGCTCAAAAAGACACCAACCAGTGAAGGAAACGTATAACCTGTAGTTTAACTTCAACCAGGACAGCCTTCTTCCCCGTGCACACTTTTACTGAAACTAGGAAAACTGTCTCCCAAAATGATGCAGCAAACTGATCGGTGCATTTATCACTTCTAGACTGGATTACTGTAATTCCTTATAATCTCACCTTTATTATCCTTTAGTTCTGCTGCTGTGGGCTTGGACTGGTGGAGGACCAGCTGACCACATGTCCTCTCTCTACTCTCCATGTTTAAACACAAGGAGTATGGCAACTATAGCTGTCATTAATCTGTGTTGTCTTTATCTTTCTTCCTGTAGAAATCACATCTGGACCATAGAAACCACATCAAGAAATAGAAACAACATCTGGACCACATAAAACACACCTGGACCATATAAATTACATCTGGACCATATAAACTACACCTGGACCATGTATTCATTTTTATTTTTTTACCCTTTATTTATCCAGGTTAGTCTCATTGAGCCACAAGAACTCATTTTCAAGAGAGACCTGTTAGGGAGCAGATGGTGGGGGTTAAGGGCCTTGCGCTGGGGCCCAGAGTGGGGCAAATGAGGGTGGAGGCAGGTGTGGGTGTTTCACCTTTTCTACCCACATTTTGATGTTGTCGGTACTGGGGCTTGAACCGGTGATCTTCCGATCAACAGGCCCACCGTCTCTAACCTCTACGCCACCACCACCCCATATATAAATTACATTTGGACCATAGAAACCACACCTGGAACATAGAACCCACAGCTTAAATACAGAAACTACATCTGGAACACATAAACTACACCTGGACCATAAAAATTACATCTGGACCATAAAAACCAAACCTGGACCATATCAACCACATCTGGACCATAGAAACTGCATCTGGACCATAAAAACCAAACTGGGACCATAGAAACCACATATGGACCAGCTATTCTGTGTCTTTCCAGTTTTCTCTGACCCCAGACAGTCAAGATGACTGCCCACCCTGAGCCTGGTTCTGGTTCTGCTGGGGGCTTTCATCTGTTAAAAGGGAGTCATTTCTTTCCACTGTCGCCTACATGCCACACAAAGTGAAAACAATACACGGGTGAGTGAAAAATGACTCCCTGACTGGAAAATGTGGCAAGTCTTGGCTAAAACTCGTAGTTTTAGAAGGTGAACCACAAGACCTTGACGAACATGTTCATGTGTTAAACTGTTCTGTGTGAATGCAGATTTGTTTGTTTGATTGTAAAAATGTTTGAGTGCACAAAGCGTTCCTATGATCTATTTCCAAATTTATCCCATCTCTTTCTCGTGTGCTCTGTTTCTGCATGCCCATAATCCTGTTTAGGCTCATGAGGGGTCTGGAGCCGTCACAGCAGTCAACAGACCCCAGCTCGGGCCAGCTTATCTGAGGGCCACACGAAGACACACAGACAACCAACACACACACAGAGACACAGATTTTGATACATAAGATATATTTAAATCCACCAGTTACTCTATAACATACATGTACTGTACTGCAGAAAGAAAAGCTCTGCAGAGAGTGGTGAAGGCTGCACAGAAGATGTTGGAGTCAGCCTCCCCACCATCAGACATTTATACCTCCAGATGCAGGAAGAGAGCCCCTTGCATCATGAAGGACAACACTCACCCAGCGCACACACTTTTTGTCCCACTCCTCTCAGGAAGGAGGTTGAGGAGCATTAAGTAGAACCACTAGACTGAGGAACAGCTTCTACCCTGAGGCTGTTAGATCATGAATATCTAACCAGGATAATCAATGTGAAGAAAAATAAATCACTGTAATGTCACTTTGATTGGTGATATGTCACTTTCTCCATGCTGCTGATCTCTTGCCTTTAAGCTATTGTATTCATACCCATCTCCTCACAATAAACTCATGTTCGGGCTGCTGCTTACTACACTGTATTATATTACATGATCATAGTTTAGTGTATATCTTAGAGCCTTGTAAACTGTTTCTTTTTTTATACTTCATATTTTTGCTATTTTTGGGTGTATTTGGGACCACGAGTCCACAATTTCATTCCACCTCATGTACCACGTGTGATGCAAATGACAATAAAGAACCTTGAACCTTGACCAAATCTAAATGTTTTGGAACATCACCTTCAACTGTGGCGTCAACCAGAAAAGTTCTTAACAGAACAAGAGGACAGCCAGGTTTTTAATGTTTTCATTAAACATGGAATTTATTGCCTTTTAAACAGCAAAGTGAGCCATAAATAAGCTTTGAGTTAAGAGGAATGAGGTCGTATGAAAATGAAGTCATATATATGTTAAGTTGAATATCCGTTCCATAGTTGTTCTGCCCTTTAGTGAGCTTGTAGCGTTTGATTGATAAACCTCTTTCCCCCTCAGGGAGAAGTTTCAAAAAGGTCACAATTAACATTTTGTTAATGTTTTCTTTTTGATCCCCGGCAAGATTAGTTATGACCATGGAAATAAACAGACACACATTAAACAGTACAGATAGCATACATCACAACCATTTGAAAGATACGCACATTTTCAAATGCTCCTTAAACGCATCAGTCACCATGACTGCAACGCCTAAACAACATCTTAAAGTTTAAAGTAATTCTGAGTTATTCATGCTCTGCAGTTCACCTCAAGTTTTATGATATCAAATGAAACTGACATGAATCAGAAGACATTAAAGTTTTGGCTTAGTTGAAACTGTTTGCACATGGAAACAAGACAAAGTTGTGAAACATGAACATTTACCAGGGTGAGCAATGAGTTAACAAAAAGCACTTAGTGAAAATATCAGTGCGGTTAGGCTTTACTGTGGGTAGAAGTGAATTCATTCACATCAGAGGACGCGTTAGCAATTCAGTGCAGCGTCTCAGGGTCAAAGCGAAGGTGACACTTCAAACATCTAAAAAGGACGTCACATAAACTGTTTTTCTTCCTCTCCTGCTGCCTATTGAGCTGATTTCCTTTGTTCCAAAGCTCAGAAAAGCTTTCTGTCGATGTGCGGACACGTTTGAACACCTGCGAGCACCTGTTGTTACAAGATCGATCGTGGTGGCAGGAGGGGAAACCCAGATTTGTGGATGAGGAATCGGACTGGAGCTCCATCTAAGAGGCTCAGTGGGATGTAGGATCCTCTAAGTGATTAAGGGATGTTAAAGGATTACTGCCCTTCAAAAGTATTTGATAGCTACAGGTCTGCAAGTAGTAATCTTGGAAAAACTGCCAAATAAAGAAGGTATCTGTTAAAAAACCTAGGAATTACAAAGCATGCAGAAGACTCCTGTGCAAGATAAAAGGCCTGGCGTTTCTTGAAGGAATGCATGTCACCCGCCATCTTTCGTGCTAGAGTTTCAGACTAAAACAAGCCGTACACCGATGTCCCCCATCGCTGGATTTAAAAGATTAATGTTTGTGGTTTTTGAGATGTGTTTTTCTGAACTGGAAATGAACAAGGAATACAAGTAAACCCAAAATTCTCAACTGGGCAGGAGTTTCACTGGGTATAGGGTTTGAGGTCGATCCTGGTGGGTGGAGAGAGCTATATTCTTAAAAGTATAGTTTCCTTGAATGATTAGGGAGGTTGAATGTTGGCTAAGGCCCTCCCATTGGCCACCCCGCCAATTCCTTCTGTCACAATCACGTCCTCCACAGTTGCCAATCATTCAGTCATTCCACTCATCCACACATGTACCTGATCCTGATAACTACTCTTCAGGGTACTTAAAGACTTGGCAGTCATTCATCTGACGCTGGAAAGTTATGTTACCTTCTGTCAACCCAAGTGACAGCCGATAAACTGATCTCTTGAGAAATGACGACTAACCTTTGTACTTTCTTGTGTTTCTTCAAGTCCTGCTCCTCCGTGCCTCTTTAGACCTCCTCGCTCCTTGTGACCACACCAGCAACCATCCTGCTCCTGCAAAAGCCAAAGATCAGCTTGGACCAAACACCGAGCACCATCAACCTGTCACTCTTTCCAATGTCATGCAACTTTCTAGATCAGGGGTCTGCAACCGTTACAGTCAAAAGCCATTGTATGCATTCGTTCACTAAATTAAAAGTGTTCAGAGCTGCAACAACATGCTACAACTGTGGTTACCAACTGGTGGCCCATGGGCCACTTTAGGTTTGTTGGAAGGAGCTTCTGTGGCCACTAGGGGTGAAATTATAAAGATAAAATAACTAATAATTTATATTTTTACAATTTAAGACAAATAAAAGACCAGATTATTTTAAAGAGAGGGATTTTTTTATTAATAAAAATATAAACTATGCAGACCTAGGTAATATTTTTAATTGTGGAAAAATTAATTAAGTATAGAAATAAAGCATAAAGTTAAAGTGGGTAACCTGTACTCCTTGTACTTGTTCCAGTATTCACATATTTACAAAATAAATGATGGGAAAATTGATAAAACCAATGGTGATTATTTTCAGTTGTTTGTATAACAATCAATAAAATTCAGTTTTATGTTAGTTTTGGTCAAAGCTTGAAAGAGCCGCTGGGGAGGGACCAAAGAGCCGCATGTGACTCCAGAGCCGCAGGTTGCAGACCCCTGTTCTAGATCAAATAACCTTCTTGACTTGGAATCAGGATCTCATTTCTCCCCCATCTCTAACGCTACAAACAATCAAATGTAAGAGTTCGACAACAATCCCCATTAATCAAATTCTTTCTAATCTGCCAATACTCACCTTCTCCCTATCTTCCAGCCAAGATATCTTTGTGTACAAATTGTAAATAAAATCACTTACATTTTTATATGAATCTGTCTTCATCAGTCTGCTAACTTGGGGTTTTAAAACTATCCATCAGCATGTTACTGGTGGTGGACAGCATAGTTTCCTCAAATGATAAGGAAGGTCTAATTTTTAATAGGAACCTTTCTTATACCTAGATGCAGCCACAAACCAAAATGGAAGTCAGTGCCTCACTTGTTTTTCAAGTTATGCTCACAACATGCACTGATGGATGAATGGACAAAAGGTATTTCCAACTTCCCCTCTTCACACCACAATGGGGGACGATTATCTTAGAATGAGGGAAAAAATTGAGTTGTAGCTGTTTTGGTCAAACTTTGAAATAAATCTCATGTAATATAGAGAAACATCACTTTCACTGTACATGATGATTCATCAATATCTGTATTTGTAAAGTTGCCTCAGTCAGCCATTTCTGTGTTGGCCAAGGCTGATTGGCCATTTCATCCGTCCTTCGCTGGGTTTGCTCTAAATATTAATGAGTTGTAGATGCACATCCAGTGATTACTTTCTGATAGTTTCTTGAAGATCTGTTTAGTGATTCATGAGATTTATTGGTGAGACAGTTATTGTTGACGCTACGGGTTAATGCCAAAGTTTCAACGTGTTGTGTAATGTGCTCAGATTATGAGTTGTGAATAATTCTCAGCTATGCCTATAACCACACCAAAGTTTAGACCAACAAACTGAGCTATAGCCATTTTTATACTGGCTAATGTTGAAAACTTTGATGGCCATCTTGAATCAGGGTGATTCCAGAAATGAATCAGTCAGTCAATACTTTC
>JARVGV010000630.1:6004663-6015085 GCA_031762435.1 Hypsolebias longignatus | reverse complement strand
AGTTGGGTTGTGGAACAATTTGGAGAATGATATTAAAGAGGCTAACACAATGGCAATATTTAAAAGAATGGTTAAGTGTAAATTGTTAAAATCTTATATGTAAATCAGCTTCGTGGAAATTGGTATGTTGTATTGAAGCTTTGTTCATTTTAGGGCAGATGAAATACTTTTTTTTTCTTCAATCTGCTACCTTTCATTTTATATATTTTTTCTCTTATCCTTGTATATATTGTATACTTATTGTTATAAAATGAATGAACAAATAAAAACTTTCAGCAGAAGCACCGTTTCAGCTGGAAAACGACTCGAGAGTCGCGGGGTTCGGGGCTCGACGTAACACCGGTGTTGTGTCGTGCTGCGTATCCGGTAGTGTTACTTTTTTGATTTCGTCAGGTGGTCGTTTTCCGCTGCCTCCGCCTTTGTTTTCATGCAAAACCAACAGCATCGATAAAGGTTTAAATTAGTGAATAGTTTGTCTGGAAGTTGCTTTTCATCCTTTAAACTGATTTCAGGGACGGTAAGAAACTTGATTTGTCTTCTGTTATTGAAGCTAACTGCTAGCAACAGACGGACTGAAAAACTAGCTAACGTCGCAAAGCGAAGTGTTTATTTGGCCTTTTCGCAGAGTTTTACGAGTAAAAGACCTTTAAAGTTGTCAGGTCAAATTAAAAATGTTTGACTTTATTTGTTACTTATGCTTAAGCTCGTTGTTTTGATCTGTGCAGTGTTGGCTAACGCACGGTGCTTAAACAGGACTTTGTGCTGGAGGTGTCAAATAAATCCTGTCTTCTTGGTTGTAGTGGGACAAGTGGCGGACTCTGGGAACACATCGGTCCTTTTTTGAAGGCTGGACTGCTGAGGGTAACATCCCAGCTGGATCTGATGTGGATCTAGCTCGACCCTGAGACATGTAGACCAGGTTCACTTCATATAAACAGTTCCCTATCAACGTGGACTCGGTGGAACTGGTTTCCCCACATCTCCGGGTGTGTCTGACAGGAGAACATGTCATTGCTTGGGCCTGAATCCTTGTGAAGAACCACTTCAGCTTTAGGAACCAGGACGACTACAAAAAGACTGTTCACCCTTGATAAGTTGATTGCAAAGCCATGAAAGCTGCGCTGGGCAGGGCGTGGGGCTGGGTTCACTACTGGGGCAACTATGGCCCAGACACCACAACTTTGACAGTTGAGACCCCAAAATTGCCTGAGAAGAGTGGCTGGGGTTTCAGAGGATGGACCTCCTGGATCTGGGGAGGGTGGAGAAGACCAGGCATCCAGAGCGATGCAGCAGAGGAGTTCTGGGAGGCCCAGGAGAAGCTGCAACCTGTGGCGGTAGAAGCACTCGGAGCAGGGAAGCAGGAGGCTGAAGCCAGTTTTCAAGTATCCAGGTGGTGGGTTAGATACATCCCGAATGTGTCCCTGTGGCCAAGAAGAACTGAGCTGGCTGAACTAAGACAAAGGAAAGGTGACGGAGGGAAGGAGCATGACATTGATGGGGACTTTTCAGATTATGGAACACCACCTCCATCTCCTACACCTTTCTCCTTTCAGCTGACGTCTCCGTTTCGACTCTTTGCACACAGCTGTAACGTGGAGATAGTGCCCGAGCACTACGAGATCTGCTTCAATTTCCTCCGGCACCTTTTTGACCTGTTTGTTGTCGCCTTCCTGTGGACCGTGTCCCCTCCCACCAAGCTGATCCTCGAGGTTCTGGGGGTCCAGGGAGCGCTGAGGCTGTGGTTTCACGGCATGGCCATGTTTTTCGTGTCCACAGTTGGAATGGCTGGATTGCTTTGGTTGATCCAGGAGTATCTCCCCCAGTTTGCTTTAATCTACGGCATCATCCAGGCATTGGTGATCTCCGTCAGCGTCCGGCAGAGTGTGATCCTCAGTGTGGAGGAGGGTGGAGAAGGAAACGGCGAGGAGACTGATGAAACAGACAAACACCATGAAGACAAGCCTCTGTTCAAGTAAGACAGCATATCGAAAGTTTAAAGGTAAGTTTACATATTTTTATAATATTGTTTACATTTTTTTAATTTTAATTTTATTTTATGGTGAACGCTAAGTTTCCTGTCATTCTGGGTATGGTTTTCATTTAACTGTTGGGCTTTAATGATTTATTTGCAATGTTCTTTTTTTTTCAGAGTGTAAAGATGATACAATTTATTGTTTCAAATTATCTTAAAACAAAAACTGGGTGCAGAAGTTTAAATTTTTTGTGGATTTCTTTTCTGATCCACACAGGCTCAATTAAATACATACACTAATGCACATACATGCACTATTTGGGCTGTTAGAATTAGGCCTGTCATGATAAACAATACATTAATTTATCGCGTGATAAATGAAAATGATCTACCTCATTTCATTTAGCTTGATTTAGCTAGGCTTTATCGTTTCTTTGTGTGTCTCTCTCTTTCTGAAGACACTGGATGACAAAAGATTCAACTCCGGTGTCTTCACTGACCCCTCCCTTTTTCTTTTCTCTTTAAAATCTGATTCAACTGTCCAAAAATCACATTTTAGGATTGTTTAAAGCAGCTAAGCTGAGAAGCTAAGCTACGAGCTAAGCTAACAAGCTGACCTCGGGAAAAGAAACTCCATCTTGTCGAAGCTCAAAAATTCATGGTTGAAACCCGCGCTTTCATCTAAAAAGTTTTTTCTCTGCAAAATGGAGCTGAGAACTTGTTTACTGATTTTTTTTTTTTTTTAATTAAAAGCTTTGTGTGGAAAATGCTATGCTAAAGAGCTCAAACTACACAGAGCATCCGCCATTTTGAGAACAAAGAGACAACCCAAGTCACGTCAAGAAGCTTCCCTCCCATTTTTCTTAGAGACACGCTGCTCACTCCCTCATTATCCATCATTCTGTTCAGTCTTATACTTCCATCTCGTGGTCAAAAAAGGTGCTACACGCAAAATAAATTTAGCATTTCTTGTTAAATTTGACAAATTTCAAACACTATTGTTGTTTATCGCAATAATTTCTGAGACAATTAATCGTCCGGCAAAATTTGTTATTGTGACAGCCTACTTAGAAAGTTACAAAGTGAGCACAGGCTTTTTGTGTCCACTGACAAACATCCAAAATGCATCATCGTCCTGTTGAGATCACTATCCTGTTGAGATTATTGTCCTGTTGGGATTATTGTCCTGTTGGGATCACTATCCTGTTGAGATCACTATCCTGTTGAGATTATTGTCCTGTTGGGATCATCGATCTGTTGGAATCATTGTCTTGTTGAGATTATTGTCCTGTTGGGATCATTGTCCTGTTGGGATCATCATTCTGTTGGGATCATCGTTCTGTTGAGATTATTGTTCTGTTGAGATCATTGTTCTGTTGAGATCATTGTTCTGTTGAGATCACTGTCCTGTTGGGATCATCGTTCTGTTGAGATCATCGTTCTGTTGAGATCACTGTCCTGTTGGGATCATCGTTCTTTTGGGATCATTGTTCTGTTGGGATCATTGTTCTGTTGGGATCCTGAACGGAACTGCAGCATCCCTCACTGCTTCCCTTTACCTCACTGGAACATTTTTAAAGATTAGCTGTTGATGATTATTTATTTATTGATTTATTTATTTCCACTTGCAGTTTTCTGTTGTGGCACTTTGCTGTTTTCCTTGGTCTCCCAGTATTTTTACATCTTTTGAGGTTTCTTTGCTCCACATTTTAGAGCCAGTAAGCTGGAGGAACAACATGTTCTACCTCACTCCATGTTCAATGACCTTGAAGGAGTTTTAGCATTCTTTCTGTTTGAATCATGGCTCGTTTTGTCAGTCAGGCAGCTTTAAACCTTTACATTGTGAGTTTCACATCAAAGTCATTTCAGCTGAGATTAAAAAAAAAAAAAAATCCCTTTTGGGTGTGACCCTTGGGTGTCCTTGAAGTGCTGCATGTTGCTGTTGTATTTTCTTGTAAATAAGTGCAAATATCCGTGTACCTGTATTAGAACGGTCTTTGTTGTTACAAAAGCAAAAACAGCACACTTAGGGCACTTTCCATTTCGCACCAGTTAAGGGCCTGCCCACAGCCGGTACCAACCCCCACTCTGCCCAGTTTATGGGACCACCTTTTGTGGTTCCAAGCAGACTGCTCCTAGACGTAAGCTGACAGCAGCTGTTGACTGGCCAGCAGAGCTCCATCACTGGATGATCCGCTCAGCAAAATTGAAATTAGGAGGGAGGGAGGGATGGATGGACAGGTGTGTGTTATATGAATTGCTAATTTCCACCTTTTATGCTTCTTCCCAATTTAAAAATTTTATGCTGCTTTCAGGTACATTTCTGCTGTTATCAGCTTTTTTTAGCTACTCTCTAGTTCATTTCAGCTGTATGTGCTCTTTTTGTATTTTCCTGCTATCAGCAGATATCAGCTGTTTAAACTCTTCTCGCACGGAGTGAAGAAACATTTTCAGCTGAAATCCTTCATCAGAAAATGTTCTCTCTTAGGCCTGTCATGAAAAATTTTGCTGGGCAATTAATTGTCTCAGAAATTATTACGATAAACGATAATATTGCTTGACATTTGACAATAATTGGTAATGTCAAATATAACAAGAAATGTTGGTTATTTGTTTTGTATGTAATACCTTTTTTTGACCACTGGATGGCAATATAACACTGTTTGAACTGAAGAATGGATAGTGAGCGAGTGAGCAGCGTGCCTCATTAAGAAAAATGGGAGGGAGGCCCCTTGACGTGACATGGGTTGTCCCTCGTTCATGTTTTTTGGTTCTCAAAATGGCGGACTCTCAGTGTGGTTTGAGCTCATTAGCATAGCATTTTTTACACAAAGGTTTTAATAAAACTCAATAAACAAGTTCTCAGCTTCTTTTTGCAGAAAAAAGCAACTTTTTACATGAAGGCACAACCGTGAATTTTTGAGCTTCGACAAGATGGAGGTTTTTTTCCCGAGGTCGGCCTGTTAGCTTAGCTCGTAGCTTAGCTTCTCAGCTTAGCTGCTTTTAATGATCCTAAAACATGATTTTGGATGATTAAAACAGATTTTAAGGAGAAAAGAGAAAGGGAGGGGTCAGTGAAGAACACAGGAGTTGAGCCTTTTGTCATCCAGTGCCTTCAGTAGAAAGAGAGACGTGAAGAAATGATAAAGCTGATCAATGAAAAAGAGTTTGATAATTTTCACTTATCAAGCGAATAATTGGTTTATTGTTTGGTTTATTGCTTATTGCGACAGGTCTACTCTCACTGTATATTCACAGCTTCTCTTGTTTTTGTTTGTATTTCAAATCCAGCGTCAGCAGCTTTTTGTTCTGATCCTGTGTCTTCTCCTCAGCCGGTCTTTCCTAACGATGGGAGGACGGTGACGACCTCCAGCGGTGTGACCCCTCAACAAACGCTGCTCACAGTCTGTGCACCGCTGTGATGTGCAGCGTGAGTTCAGGATCAGCTCACACTTCAAATTCGAGTTGTGCTACTTTCACTTTATGTTCAACACTTTATATCTGCCTTAGCTTCAGAAACTTTGATCATAATCAGACCAAACAACGGCGTTAGAGTGAAGGCCACGTCCACACTTTATTTATTGTGTTGTGGGTGAGACGCTGACAGCTTCTAATTCAGTGAAGTGACCTCACACCTGAATTATAAAACCAAGTCCTCCGTTCTGACTCCTCCAGACTTGGACCAGGTGTTTGGGTTATTGGCTTTACACTCCCAGAATCCTCGCTGGCGTTCTGCTCGTCTCTCCACAGACTGTGTTGGGTTCTCCAGTTGGACAGACAATCTGTGTGACTGTGCACTTCAGCTTGTGAACATCTGAATCCATTAAAGGGGTGAGAGCCCTGACAGAAGCACCACTGCAGGAACAGGTGAAGAACCTCCACCGAGCCCGGCCACACTACTAAATGTGCAGCTTCAAGCTTCACGTGCACAACTCAAAGGGATGTTTTCACTGAAAGTCTTAACACAGATGAGTGGGAGGAGGACACGTGGTCCTAGCTGCAGATTAAAGGGATGTTTTGACCATTTTGAAGTAAGTTTCCATGTAAGAATAGAACCAACAGAACTAGTTGGTGGATAAAGTGGATCACTGCCATCCTAAAACATCTGAGCTCCTCACAATTTATAAACCTTCACGCCTCTACATTTCATGTTTCTTTGGTTATTTGAGCAGAAAAATGTAGAGATTCCAGCTGCATGTGACTCCTAGATGCCATAACATGTTGCTTTAATGCTCTTAAAACAGAATGTCGAGTAAATAACAGAAAGATGAAGCTGACAGCAGGGCTGGGACTTCTCAGGTGCCTGATTAGATCAGAGGACAGATGCTTTGATAAATTGTCCATGTAGCTTCAAACACCATCCTGAGCTGAAAACCCCACAAAAGGTTTGACTCCCCTCTGCTGTATAAAATGATTTTTATTCAAACAAGGGTTTGGGGATTAGATGACCAGAGAAAGGAGTCCGGCTCGGTGGAGATGTGTCCATCAGGCACCACATGTTGGAGCTTTCTGACCCACTCCTTCAATGTTTTTGACGTTTTGGTCTCATTGAACCATGTGGGGAGTACGATGGAGCTTTAGGGCACGCTAAGAAAACCCCCCAAAAAACATTAAAAGCCATGAAATTACAAGAATAAAGTCGGAAAAAAAGTCTTAATGTTACGAAATTAAAGTCGTACAAGACGTTTTGCAGCTCTCGTTTTTTTTCTTCTTCCCACTAGTCTGATCCACAATGCGACCTGTCAATCAATCCAGTAGGCGTGTCAGCAAATGACCAATCCGAATCTGAATGAGTCGTAACATTATCCAAACTCTACCACATAAAGCAGGTTTACCACATTTTAACTGGTAAAATGAAAAATGTTGAGCATCTTAAGTTAAACTTTGGTATTGGGTTTACAAATCAGGAGATAGTTAATCTGTCAGCACATCAGCACCAGATTATTATCAGCATCAGATTATTATCAGCACCAGATTATTAACAGCACCAGATTATTATTATCAGCATCAGATTATTATCAGCATCAGATTATTATCAACACCAGATTATTATCAGCACCAGATTATTATCAGCACCAGATTATTATCAGCATCAGGACTTTGAACCTGCTTACAGTAAGGTGGTATGCTCTGATGCGCTGCAGCAGCTCTGGAGGTAAGGAGCATCATTTGCTGACACGCCTACTGGATTGATTGACAGGTCGTGTTGTGGCTCCGACTCGTGGAAAAATAAACGAGCTGAAGAAGAAAAAATTCTCGTTTGACTTTATTCTCATATTTTTATGGCTTTAATTTTTTTCTTAGCGTGGCCCTAAAGCTCCTTCGTAGCGGAGGCCTCATCTTCAACCTCATGAGCATGATGTGTCGTGGCTTCGACACCAAAGTTACCATCTAACTGAGTCAGAGAATACTCCAAGCTTCAGCTGCAGTCGCTCTGAGATTTACTCTGAACATTGCACATGTTCTGTCTGAGGAGAGCTCGCTGAATGTGTGAAAATGAAACTAGCCATCTTGAGAGTGATGGGAGGTGCTGATGATGAGAGAAAATCTGTCGCACTCCCCCCCCCCCCAACATGTTTAAAACTCGATCAACAAGTCTGCGACCCCTCTGGGAGGAAACGGAGCGCTGTTGACCATCCAGACAGCAGGTTTACAAGTGTCAGGGCTTCACTTTGTCTTGCTCTGGTCAGAAACCTTTAATGTGTGGCTGCCACACAGTGTCAGTGCAGAAGGAGCTGTTTGTGTCTCCAGATGGACCGTCCGGTGCTGCACCTCCACATTTATGTGTTTACTGTTCATCAACATGAAGCTCTTACCTTTGAGTCCGCATCAGCTCAGTGTGCATGTTCAAATAAAAGCATTTGCGTGAACCACTATGAAATGTGGAAGGTCGGGGCACATTTAAGACGACAGCATCCACTTTGCGTTCAGATGGACCGTTCGCTCCAGAGTGAGGCTGTTCAAGAAGCAAACTGTTCCTTATCACACAGAGATCCACTTAAATGTGCACCACTGACCCTTCAAGTGGCTTCACTTGCTGCCTCTTAAATCATTTCTGCTGGTGAAGCTGCCTGATGGATGCTTTTAACGATAAAACAAACCGTTGGCATTACCGATGTCTCCGGTACTTTACTGCCACTTCAATCAGTTTTCTTTAAACGCCCATTGTCTGTCACTTTATGCCAATTTAACACTCTGCTGACACGTCCGCACTTCCTCCTTTAATGTATTTTTATATAGTCTCACCTCGTTTAAAGTCAGAGGCACTAAAGTAAGAATAGATTTTGTAGATTTCTCATCAGTCTGGACAGGACTCTGTCCGACCTGTATTAAACACAAAACGCTGTGTTTTACCGTTCACAGTTCATAAATGTAGAAACTCGTTCCTCACACTGTTGAGACGTAAATGTTTTTTTAGTTTGTCCTAATTAAACAGAATTCATTGTAAAATGAATGTTTCAGTTTGAATCGTTAAACCTGAATACTAAAAATGGCTGTATTATAAAAAACACGTTTAAAAATGTCAAATATTTGATTGTGTTGCTTCAGAAAACTTCAGTTTATTTTGGTATGTGTAATACACACAAACTCGTGAACATTTTTTGTGAACTTCCTCTGAGAGCTGATGATTGACATCTGGTTCTGAGGTGTTAATGAGACCTGCGGTGTCCTTCACTTTGTGAACATGTACCTGCTGCTGTGCCTGTTCCACTCATCCACAGGGACGTGTGTTCTTTCTGAATAAAGATGTTTTATCACATCATCTCCTCCTTTCTGTTCCTCATCTGAGACTCACATACACGTGTGGATCCGACCCATTACGGAGAGAAGTGGAGTTTATATTGCCCTCCATCCATCTGTTGTGAGCATGAGCAAATGTATGAATGTACTGACTTCCATTGTGGTGTGTGGCTGCATCTAGGTCAGGGGTCTGCAACCTGCGGCTCTGGAGCCGCATGTGGCTCGTTGGCTCCTCCGCAGTGGCTCTTTCAAGCTTTGACCAAAACTAACTTAAAACTGAAATGTATACGATGTTACACCCACAATATAACTTAGTTTTAGCAGTTTTCCTGATGTTTCCTTTGCAAATATGTGGATACTAGTACAGACAGTACTACTAAAATTATACTCACTTTACACTTTATTTATTCAAGGTATACTCTACTCCATAATTTTAAAAAAATAAATAAAAATTGCATAAGCCTGCACAGTTTTTTTTTTTTTTTTAATTAGCAAAATATATTTTTTTCTTTACAAGAATCCAGCCTTGTGATAGGCTTGTGACCTGGATATGGGCACCAGTGACCCCCACAGCTCAAAAAGGAAGAAATGGGTAAAGACTAAAGATAGATGGATTGATAGATGGAATCCAATATTTTCTTTCATCTAAAAATAAAATCAATAACTGTTAATCATTGAATGTTTTTAGTTTGATAGCTCCCTCTAACAAACTTGAGGTGGCCCATGGGCCACCAATTGATAATGACCATAACAGGTTTTTGCAGCTCTGAACACGTTTAATGAACGAAAGAGCAGAGCTTGCTGTTTTGATCATAAAGGTTGCAGACCTCTGAACTAGGTGTAAGAAAGTTTTCAAACATTGCATTGCTACGTCAAACTCTAAGATGGTCACTGCTCATCTGTTGGCCTGTGTATACACTGAACAAATATAAATGCAACACTTTTGTTTTCCCATTTTTCATGAACTGATCTCAAAGACTTTCTACACAAAAGGACTTTTTCTCTTAAATATTGCTGACAAATTTGTGCAAAGCTGTTTTTAGTGAGCACTTCTCCTTTGCTAAGATCATCCACCTCACGTGTGGCATATCAAGATTCTGGGGCAGTGGTGTGTGTCAGAAAACCAGTCAGTATCTGGTGTGACCACCATTTGCCATGTAGTGCAACACATCTTCACACAGTGTAATGTTGATCCACTCTTCAATGGCAGAGCGAAGTTGCTGGTCAGGAACTGGAATATACCTGTACTCCAGTTCAATTCAAAAATACTTTATTAATCCTAGAAGGAAATTAAATGTTGTAACTCATCATCCTAAAGAGTTGTTCTAGATGCTGTCCCCAGAACTGAGCCAACCTTCTTTATTTTACTTATTTTATTTATAAAATGTATTCATTTTAAAGTACAATACAAAACAATCCCATAAACAATAAGAATACAAAATTAAAAAAAAGAAAGGTAGCAGAAAGAAGAAAAAAATTTAATTATATCTGCCCCTTTTTTCAAGCAATTAGTTCAAACAAAAATAATCTTCAGTAACAGAACTAAATGAATAACTTTCTAATTTTTCTAACTAGTACAATACATTAAAGGTCCACTGACATGTTTGAACTTTGCATAAAATGGCACAAATCTATCTTGTATCATTCAGCTATGTTCGTTTTTGCAAACAAAATGATAAATATATGAAAATTTCATTCAAAGTCATTTT
>JARVGV010000630.1:5765748-5775879 GCA_031762435.1 Hypsolebias longignatus | reverse complement strand
GGTTTTTTCTTTTTGTTGATGACCAAGGTTTTTTTTTCTTTTTTTTTTTTTTTTTTTTTTTTTACTTTCTGCCTGTGCAGAGGTGAATGAAAAATGCTGAGTCACTGTGAGAATTCAAAAACAAGTTTTAGGACGGTGCAAGATGATTTGACCATCATTGTACTGACACAACAATGATCATGTTGAAGTTTTAGTTCGTATTTTGCACGTTTTTTAATATAAATACACAAACTATTCTTCGAGGCGTTTGTGTTTCTTCATAATTAAAAGGTTTTCTCCATTAGAAAAAAAAACAACTATAGTTTTGCCCTCTCAAAGTATGCACAGTGTCATAATACTGTCGATGTTTAGATTCTGATATTAGATTATAATTGTGCATAAAGGTTAACATTTTTGTGCTACATTCACGTCTGCTTTTTCCCCCCTATTTCTCTTGCAAGAGTTGCAACACACCCACATGTAGTAACACCCCCTGGATATGGGCAGCTGGAAGTTTAAGTTTAAATACTTTTTAAATAAAGTTCATAAAGTGCATTTTCAGTGTGATTTCCTGTTGCTTATGGTGAACAGAAAGGAAAGCAGTTGGACCAGTTTAGAGGGAATGTGCGCTACCTTGAGTCAAAGATGATGACAACACAAACTTGTGGGATGGGTATTTGTTCCACCAATCCGGTTGTGGAGGGTTTGGAGCTGGTTATAAAAGAGGAAATGTGAAGCCTTGAGACTCACTCCTCTCTCTCACTCCACCTTCCTGATTCCTGCAGCTTGGTGCAACCTGCTCGCTCTGAAACCATGGCCAAGGACATGACTCTGTTCTGGGGCTCCGGCTCTCCTCCCTGCTGGAGGGTGTTGATCGCTCTGGAGGAGAAGAACCTGCAGGGGTACAACAGCAAAATGCTCTCCTTTGAGAAAGGAGAGCACAAGTCAAAGGAAGTCATGGAGGTCAACCCGAGGGGTCAGGTAGGTTCACTTTATTCTTTCTGTCAACCCAAAAAACACTCAAAGTAGGTTTTTCCAAATGTTGCATTGGCTAAAATTCTCTAAGTTCGAGTTAAAGGATCTTTATCATCTGACATCTAGCAGAATACAAAACAATCTAATAAGTTACTTTTATCCTGTCTGTGTTAAAGCTCCCTGCCTTCAAAGATGGAAACACTATCATCAATGAGTCCTATGGGATTTGCATGTACCTTGAGGTGAGAACTTTACCGTTAGTTTTTATTAAAGATTTATGCAGACATATGGCATCAAGAAAAATGGAAAAAGTGGGAGGGCTGCACTTGCTTGTGTATTCAACAATGCCTTGCAGACAAAAAGAAACCCTACACCGCTGAGGGAAACCTGAGCTGCTCGTAATTGTTGCTGCTTTTTTTTTTCTTGTCTCCAACAACAGGACAAGTACAAGACCAAGGGAAACAAGCTCATCCCTGAGTGCCCGGCTGAGATGGCAATGATGTATCAACGCATGTTTGAGGGTCTCACACTCTTCCAGAAAATGGGTATTTCATCCATCGTGTGCAAAGAAACTCAAATATTTTGCTATTATTGTTCTGATTGACTAGACAGACCTATTTCCATAATCACTATGACCCAAATTTCTCAAGAAAAACATTTAAACCCGTCTGAGTGATATCTCAACTGTGTAAAATGTCGTGTTGCCTCTCAGGAGGTCAGGCTTTTGGGACTTTGACCTGCGACTCACTTGGCAACGTCAAACATCAACCTGCCACCTTAAAGCCACCGAGACCTCCTGTTTTCAGCTGGCCTCCTTGCTACACCCAACCTCACGAGGCCCCCAGTTTGTTCAGAAAACACACAGCGTGTGCATACTAATGAGATGCGCTGTTGTGTAATCAGGCTGTGAGACGATGCATAAATTCCTTGGGGTTCAAGTGCAATCCCTCAACAGGAACGTCAGCAGGTCATGAGTTAATCCCCACAAAGGATCACATGCTCTGATGGTCTTGCATGCAAAGTTGGAGTCATGAGGTTTAGCAGCACGTACAGCCCAAAAACAGATCCTAATGAGACACAGGCTCCTTTTGAGCTTTTAATTTGAGCCTCTTTTACTGGCCTCTGTTTGGAGTAGATGTTGTAAACTGTCCTGGACTGATCCAGTCCAGCACAGTTAAAAGGAAATGAGAGTAATTAGCATGTCCGAGTCGATGTTTGTTACACCAGGGAGTGGCTTTAACTCAATGACTTTTGTTTTTTCAGCACATTCCCTCTTCTACACACGGTTCGTCCCAGAAGGCGAGAGGCACGACTCTGCCCAAGAGAGAAACAGAGCCGAGCTGAAAGATGAAATCAACCGGTGGGAGGGATATCTCAAGGTACGGTGGAAACCAAAACCAGGGGCTGTAGCAGTCCCTCACTACTTCGCGGCTCATTTTTCGTGGACTCGCTCTATCGCGGTTTTTCAAAATAAAATTGGAAATGAGACAGAATTGGCTGACTGATGGATGAGCTGCACGATTGGCATGGACTTTTTATTCAAAATAAATTATTTTAAATTATTTAGCACCTGCTGCACCTCTGTGCAGCCCACACTGCAGGAGAAATATTTAATTTTAAATAAAAATTCCATGCAGATCCTGTGGCTCATCCCTCAATCAGCCAATGTTGTTTTGAAAAACTGCAATAGAGTGAATTCACGTGAAACAAACCGTGAAGTAGCGAGTATTATTTTATTTTAGTATCCTAAAATAAACTAATACTACTTGTATTACTACCTACTTTGCGATTTTTCATTTATTGCATGGCTTGAGGCTATGGCTCTCCCACAATAAACGAGGGACTACTGTTCAGCATTTTTCCTGTCTTTTGAACAAATGTCTTTATCAAGGAACTCAGTGCTACTATTTTTTTCTCCAGATTTTGATAAATCTAAATTTGAATCCACTCATTCAATTAAAACGCAACATTTATTGTAAAGTACATTGTTTCCTCGCCTACAATATAAATATAAAGTTATTTAGTAATAAAACTTATAAAACACAGAGTACAGGACTATTTGTTTAGATAGTACGATTTCCTCTCACCACTAAAAAAAACATTACATTGTCATGTTGACACCTGAGGCTTTTTGGATGAGGTTTGTGAGTTTTGCTAATGATGTTTATTCAGTGTTATTATCTTTGCCAGATGATCTGTTTCCTCCTGCTTTAAGTGTTTTGTAGGGATAATTTGTTGACATGGAAAGGAAGCTCGTTTTCCACAATGCCATTAAAGACACTTATACATACCTATGTACCAACATGGTAAAATACATACAGTATTTTAATTAACCATTAATGAGCCAACTCTGAATCATCTATGGAGGCTAGCCGATAAAAAGCCCTCAAATTGTAAACTGCATATTAATTTTCTTCCATATATGACTTCTAGATTTATTTTCCTCCCTAAGCTAATACTGATTTATTTATTTTTTTCTTTAGCATAAGTTCCTTGCTGGAGATCACTTTTCATTGGCTGATGTGATTGTTTTCCCAGTCATCGCTTTTCTCTTCCGCTTTGGGTAAGTTCCTCAATGACCAACGATCAGCAAGTTTCTGAAGAAAAAAAAATGTGGAGAAAAAACAACACTTTTCTTTTCTTTTTGTAGTTTATGTGAGGAGAAATTCCCTAAACTGGCAACTTACCATAACGCTCTGAAGGAGAGACCCAGCATAAAAGCTTCCTGGCCTCCCACCTGGAACGAAGGTCCAGGAATGGACCCACTGAAGAACCTCTGAGCCTCTGTCCACGTCGTCCTCATACATAACCACTTCTTCTGCTAGAAGTTCTCAAATTTTAACTTTAAGAATCAAAAGCATTTTCCTTTTCTATATTAGGTGTTTTTTCAGATATTTGTGTGTAATTTACTCCACAGAAGATGCTTCATTGTGTTGTGAACAAAATATTAATAAATAAGCTTTGATTCCAAGTCTGTCTGCTTTATCATTTTACAGTCTTTAACTCAATTCCATCTTCTGACTTGTCCAATTATTAATTTTTATTGACACTAGGTCAGTCTCTAATTAAAAACCTTTGCACAAACATTTACTTTGTAAAACATCTGTAATCCAAAACCTTTGAGCATCCCAACTTTTTTTAAGTATTTGGTCCAATTGGCCCTTGAATGGGGAAGTCTTCTATCATCTTTCATCCATCCATTATCTTTACCTGCTTCTTTCTTTATGGATCATGGGGGTCACCAGTGCCCATGTCCAGTAGAGACTTCAGTAGGCAGGGTCTACCCTGGACAGGTCACAAGTACATCCCAGGGCTACATAGCCAAATGAGACAACCATTCACATCTAGGGATAATTCACATAAAAGAAAGCAGCAACACACAACCAATGAGTTGCTTCTCAAAATGACAACAGGTATTGATGAATAAATAAAGTACCGGTATATTTTCATGTCTTTAATAAGCCACTCTGAGGATATGAGAAGATTTTTCAACCCAGTTTACTTGCAAGGGAGCAGAGTTCAAAACACAGGCTTTCACAGAATTTACATTGAAGCTCCGGTCGCGAGGTCTGCCATGGACCGTATAAAGTAGTGCTTTTTATAATGCTTAATTTATCAATACAATACAATACATCCAACAATTCTCAGTCAGGTCATCTGGACAGTTTCTTTTTTATAGAGATGTTTCACCCTCTACCTGAAGGGCTTCATCAGTCTGAGGAGTTCCAGTAAAATGTTTTCCCACCAAGCAGTAAACTCCTCAAGTGGACCAACCTAAGATGGTTTCTGGGGGCCATCCTGTCCCTCGTCGACTCATCCAAGGCAGGCAGCCACAACAAGCTTTTCAAAGTTATTATAAACAATTATACACACAGTCCATCTTAAAAGATGGACAACAAATAAAACAGTTCCTTGAACAACTTAACCTACCTGTTTCGTCAGGTGATCAAAATCAAAGATTAGTGGCCAATATCACAGAAGAGGAGCTTTCATACGTCTCAGAGTTTAAAACAAACAAATCTCCTGATCTGGATGGATTTCCGTCCCAATGGTTCAAGCAACTGAAGTTAGAACTATCTCCATTCCTTCTTCAAAATTATTATATGGCTCTGAAAGAAGGTAAAATGCCACCAGCATGGAAACAGGCTACAATATCTGTTATTCCAAAGGAGGGAAAGGACCATCTCTACTGCAGTTCTTTCAGACCTATTTCAGTTCTTAATGTTGATTATAAGCCCTTTACATTATTTCTCTCAAGGAGAATGCAGGAGCTACTTCCAGAACTCATTCATACCGATCAGACGGGTTTTATCCCACAGAGACAAACTCATGATAATTTAAGACACATGTTGCATGTATTGAGCCATATCCAAAAATATTAAATACCAGCTGCAGTGGTCAGTGTCGACACTGAAAAAGCTTTTGACACTGTAAACTGGGACTTTCTATATAAAGTACTAGAGAGATTTGGTTTTCATTCCGATTTTATTAAAGTAATTGTGGCACTAAATATCAAAACCGAACGCGTGGTTAAAAATTAATGGGCGTCTATCAAATACCTTTGAATTAGAGCGGGGAATGAGACAAGGATGCTGACACTCCTTTACTTTTTACTCTTCATATAGAACCGTTAGCACAACAAATAAGGCAAAACAAGAGCATAAACATTTCAGCTGATGTACATAAGGTGACGTTATACGCAGATGATGTGTTACTGTTTATAAATTAACCAAACACGTCAATGCCTACATTATTTCAGAGCTTGAACAGCTGTGGTGATTTTGCAGGATATAAACTGAATGTGAAAAAAACACAGATATTGTCATGTAAGTATAAATCATTGTGTGCTGAACTAAACCTAAATGTGACCAGACTGTATTGAAATACCTTGGCATTCTAACCCCCCAAAATACAAACACTATAGCTAAATGTAACTATGAGGATCTCCTGACTAAAATTAGACTGGACATACAAGAATGGACCATCACTCCTGTCATGAGTTTAATCCAAAGAATCGAGAGTGTGAAAATGAACCTATTACCAATATTTATCTTCTTGTTCCAAACTCTTCTGGTAGAAATCACAAACACAAAAAATCAAAAAAATTAAAAAAAATTATAGAGTGGAACACAATGCTTTCCAGATTTATATGACTAGGAAAAAAAAGAAGCAGAAAATTAGATTTAAAACGCTACAACTCTCAAAAGAAAAAGGGGTCATGAATGTACCGCATTTAAAGAACTACTTTGATTCTGCACAAATTAAACCTCTGATGAACCTATGTAATAAAAACTATCATGCTCGAAGGAAAGACATTGAATTAGCTCTTATAACAGACCCCCCTTTACAAGCAATCTTGGGGAATAAAGATTTAGAACAGACTCAATTCAAGATTGAAACTCCCTGGATAAAACTCCATTTAAAAATTTGGTCAGAAATTAAACAGGAATACAAATCACACAACCAGATTTTAAGATGGTGTGCCTATGATCCTGATTTTAAACCAACTCAAATTGATACTTGATTCTGTAATTGGGTGTGTCCAAAGGTATAACAACATATATTTTTTTAATGGATAAAGTTCAAATAAAATATTTTCAAACACTTAAAACAAGTTATAACCTGGAGAAACAGGACATCTACAGATATCTACAGGTACGTCTTTATCTCAATCAAGAAATTATTAGACATCTGGATGAGCATGGAACCAGTGTTTAATGAAATACTAATAACATAGCAAGAAAACTCCAAAAAGGTTATTAAATCCCAGCTATATAAAGGATTTATGAGTGAACAAACACATTCAACTTCACATGTGAAAACAAAATGGGAAAAAGAAAGTAAAATGGAAATTACAGAAGAAGAATGACACAGTTATTGCATATCAATGTGGAAATTTACAAACTCATATTCATGGAGAGAATTTAGTTGGAAATGCTTTTTTTGTACCAAGCGGGAGCCTAAGTGCTGGAGGCAGTGCAGAAACACAGAACTCAACCACTGGAATATATTTTGGGACTATACAGTAATAAGACAATTGTTACAACTCGAGGAACCCAGAGTGGTACAAGACCATGAAAATGAGGCAAGACTCAAAGATTCAATTGATAGTGTTTATTATTTATAGTGAAGCTTAGATCATCATCTGGAGCCCTGAGGAGGAAGGAGAGCGTCAGAGGGTTCTGGCTGGTGGATATGAGAAGATGATATTGATCCAAAGGGTTTTTGTCTTACAGTTTGGAGGATGGTCGAAGGGAAAACAGCATGTACAGTACTCCAAATGGAAAGGCAGGCTGGCGTGTGGCTGGAAGGCAAGACACGAGGAACCAAGAGAGGAGTCGAGGGGAGCCAAGGCATGGCTGGAACCAAGGAGTGAACCAAAGGAGAACCAAGGCACAACAGGATCCGAAGAGGCAGGTAAGCTGTAACCACAAAAAAGGTCTTTAGACTTTGCACGAGAGATAAGCACAGGCCAGAGGTAAGTGTACCATTAATGGCTAATGCTCCAGCGATGAGTAACATCCAACTGCAGCCTTAAGGAGAGTGGCGCCTCATCAAGGTGATGATTGTCAGGTGGTGCTGATGGGTGGCCATCTTGGAGAGGAAAAGCTGCAGCAGATGATACTCTCACAGTGCCCTCCCCCCTCTCAAAATTGCCTCTCTTCGACCTGAGGTGTTTTTCAGGGTGCAGCCTGAAGAAGGTCGAGATGAGGCTTGGGTCAAGGATGAAGGAACGAGGAATCCAGGAATGTTTCTCTGGCCCGTAAACCTCCCAATCAACCAGGAACTGGAAGCCCCTACCACGACGTCAGACGTCCAGAATAGACCTCATCGTAAAGGCATGGTGGTTGTCGATCAGTAGGGCAGGGGGGAGAGAGGTCGTTGGGTGGGCACAGAGGACTAACAGAAACAGGTTTAATCTTAGAGACATGGAAGGTGGGGTGGATCTTTAGGGACACGGGAAGCTGAAGTATAACTGCAGAGGGGTTGATAATCTTGAGAACAGGGAAGGGACCAATGAAGTGTGTGTGTGTGTGGGGGGGGGGGGGGGCAGTTTCGGAGGGGTGTCCTTCAGGGTAATATTGCGGGTAGAAAGCCAAACTTCCTGGCCTACCTGATAAGAGAGCATAGATAATTGGTGGCAGCCAGCAAACTTCTTTGTTTGGGCCGCCGTGCGAAGCAGGGCAGCTTTGGTCTGACGCCAGATGCAGCGGCGAAAATGGTGCTGTACTGATGGCACCATGGTGTCATTCTCCTGGTTGGGAAACAGAGGGGGAAGATATCCAAGGGAAGCCTTGTGGGAGTTAAGCCCCCAGTATACTCCTGCACACGTCCGTATGCGGAAGTACATGTGTATTTACATGGAAGTATGAGCGTACCCCCACAGGGCATGTATGCACAAAGCTCAGTTTTTACGACCGTGCTCGCGGTGTCGCACAATAAACAGCCCGGCAACAGACTGTTTTGTATGCGACATCAATGTGTTAAATTCCCCTTCTTCATCCCTGATCTGGCCTTTTGATTTGTTTGTTTTTTGCAAAAAGGCAAGCGATCTCTTTCTCCTCCACTGATGCCATGACTGAAATGTTGAGAAATGAAGGAATTTGTCACGAGCGACTTAAATTCAGGTCCAGATGGCTGCGGGAGGGTCTGGAGATTTCTTGGTGAGCTGGTCTGATGTGTGGGCTGCAGGGACAGCACTCCCTGTTTTATTTATTTATTTATTTATTTATTAGAACTTTTTAGTAACAGCATATAAACACAGAACACCGATGTGGCTGAGGCTGCCAGCACTCTTTTTTTTCCCGACCTGTCAATTAGTTCAGTAGGCATGTCAGCAAGTGACCAAAAAAGAAGGAGAAGATAGAGAATGTCATGGTGGCAGCGGCTCCACAGCCAATGCCTCCTGCTGGAGCACAATATACTAATCAATATCCTGGAGGAGTAGTGCCTCCTCCTGCTCTTTTTCCCCATCCTGGAAACCCCCTCCCTCCTCCTCCTTTCTATCAAAATCAATACAGGTCTGCTGGCTTTGGTCACGGCAGAGGCTGGCATGCTAGTGGTGGCCGGGGATGGAGAGGCATGGTGCAGGGACAAAGGGGAAGAGGTGGATATGGAGGAGCCACTCCTGACATCTTCTGCAACTGTGGAAGACCAGGCCACTGGGCCAGAGATTACAGAGCTCCACCACAAGGATGAGCGCCACCCAGTGAACAATCAGGTGTGCTGCCACACAACCCAGCAGCAATACCACTCTGAACACAGGAGGGCAGTATTCGCAGTGGGAAGACTTTCCCACTCATGGTACTTACTGACATACCCCTGAGAACCAACAGGGTAACATGGGCACAGCAGACCCTATGCTACCAGCAAAAGTGGGAGGACAAGAAATTAACTTCTTGGTGGACACAGGAGCCACCTACACTACAATCACCACAGCTCCTGTCAACTACCTATCCACAAAAACTGTCATTGATGGGGTTCTCAGGGACAGAGCAATGTCTGCCCTTGACTGTACCACTACCATTTCAGATAGGAACACAAAATTTGCAACATCCATTTGTCTGTTCACCTGCAACACTAGTTAACCTGATGGGAAGAGATTTACTGATAAAATTGGGAGCAACTGTACTCTGCAGGGCCCAAGGTGTGAGAGTTCAATTCCCAGATGGCTCCTATTTGTGATGTGGTGAACTGTGCACAGATGGTCAGTACTTGATGTAACCAGTGACTCCTGATATCTACTGGGGCCGCATGACTGCTGAAGGCTCTAGTTCACTACTGAAGCTGTTCCAGCGGTGGAAGTCTTGGATCCTGAGTCTACGTGCCTATGTCTCTCCTCCAGATCCGCCACATGTCACGCTCTTCTATGACAGGAACCACACAGACTGGTATCAAGAGGAGCTTACAACTCAACTGGAGGGTAAGATTTTGATAATTCACACACAAAACATTCTTGTGGCCCCGGCTGGGTGGCAGCGGCGGTGGAGTTAACTCAGGAACAAGTACAGTGGTATCAAATGAGTGATGAAGCTGTGCCTCACATATCTCTTTCTCTACATGCCGAGCATGAAGCAAAGGAGCTTAGCTTGGAGGCATAGTTAAAGAGGAACTAAACCCAAAATTAACTTTTTTTAACTGATAAACTCCCTATAATGTGTGTAAAATGTTGTTTGC
>JARVGV010000630.1:5226992-5240710 GCA_031762435.1 Hypsolebias longignatus | reverse complement strand
ATTGAATTTTTTATTTTATTGAATTTAATTAAAAAAAAAAAAAAAAAAAAGTTCAATACAGCAAACGTTCAATTGACCGGTATATTTACTTTATTCTATATTTACTTATATTAATATTACTTATAATATTACTTATAATATTTACTTTATTATTTTATCACTTTGATAATCTTGATGAGTCTTTTGGGAGAGGGGAGTAGCGAGGGATTGGAGGGGTCTCAGATTGGCTACGAAGTAAGGGGGGGGGTCTTTGAGTAAAATAGGATGGGAACCACTGTGTTGCTCGCTCGCCAGTTTGGCGAGCTTAGTGCAGGCACTTGTTGACCGGGGGGTGGGGGTGGGAGGGGTGATCATAAACATATATACAGTACGTGTTAGGAGGATGTTTGAGTAGAGAGCTACATAGCATCTTAGCTTAGCAGTAGTAGTGATGATGCTGTAAGACGAGGTGTAAGAGACGCTGTGTGTTCAGGTGCATAAAAGTTGAAATGTCTTTAAAACCCCACACCTTACTGTCCTCAAGCTTCGTGAGAAACATCATTTAGATGAGTAGTAAAAAAGTTTTAAAAAAAAGTCCAGTGGTGAAGTGTTTTTATTTCTCTATAAACACAAGTGGTGCTGATCTGATGCTGTGTGTTAAAGTGTATTAAAGTTTAAATGTCTTTAAAACTCACAGCTGAAGTGACACAAACTTGGTGACAAACATGTTTTAAATGTGTGGAATGAAAATAAGGAAATCAAGATGAAATGTTGCCTTTTTGTGCACGTGCATGCACACACGCATATACACACGTGCACGCGCACACACACCCCCCCCCCCCACATTATGGATGCTTCTGATGCCCTTGGAATAGAGGTATTTTTTTTCTTTCTTTTTTGATTAATGTATAAATTAATTAATCTTTGATTAATCTGGCCACCACGCTATTTTTACATTAAAAGTACTTTCTTCTTCTTCTTCTTCTTCTTTCAGCTGCTCTCTTCTACAGGGGTCTCCACAGCGAACTAAGTCGCACGAAGACTTGGCGATTATTTTTTACACTAGATGTCCTTCCTGACACAACCACAGACCACCAAGCTACCACAGCTCTCTGTGTGGAGCAGAGAGCTGCATCTAGGACACCCAGCTGAGATACTGCAGGACGAAAATCAGGTTGATGGCAGTGATTTCTTGGTGACTGAGAGAACTTGAGAACCTCAGACATACTAACCTGTAGTGTTTTAAAGCAGGCTGGGATGCAGCAGACTTGATGATGTCAAAGAGGGTGAACGTTTGGATGGAGATGTGGCCAGGTCACGTGAGGTGTGTGTGAAGCCTGCGGTATTCCTCAAACACTCCAGTCCAGTTTGTTGGACTTGACACAGAGATCGAGCAAATGATTGAATCCACTTTCTAAATGCGAGGTCAATAATCAGACATTGGTCATTCACAGAGAGGCAGAGAATGCAACACTTGTCAGAGGGTTTCAGCAAGAATCGCTAATCGAGAGATAGAGCAGGGGTCGAGGTCCAGACATCTGATGGACGGGAGTAATCCATCACGGACAGGGCAAGAAGAGAAGAATTCATGGATGTAAAGAGAGGTCATTACGGGAGCAATAGAGAGTAGGTACATGAATACTGGATTACTTCAGACACAGGGTGAACAGATAATCTGGCAGGGCGGCAGAGACTGTAGAGCACTCCAGATGCACAGAGCACAGGTGAAGCAGGAGGAAGAGTAGATAAGACACAGGTGAGCTGAATGAAGCTGATCAGAGTGGAGAGTTAAGCAGGGAAGGCAGAAAATAAACACAAACGGGCATGACTTGACATAGAACATGAATGTATGTATGTATGGGTGAATGGATGGTTGGATGTATTTATGCATGGATGTCTGAATGGAATAATTCAGATGATTTGTAATAAAGCATGTATTACTTTCTCAAGGTTTCTTTTAGACAAGATGGACTTGATTTCAGACCATCCCCTCAGCTGGAAGAAGCAGGATGTGACTCTTGGGTTTATGTCTGTTTACTTTTAATGAAGGCTCCATTGTCACTCCTAGATTTAAGGTAACATGTTTCTCATGACGGTTCCTGCTGGTACAGCTGGGTGGAAACAAGAGAACTTCTGTCTTCTGCATCTCAATTTAAACACCCTGCTATGCATCAAAGCATGAGATCAGCATGGTGTCAGTGATCAAAGTACAATTATAAATGTAAAATATTCACAGAACAAACATGAGCTAAACGGTTCAAAGTAAAAATCAAAATGCACCATAAGATGTCAAAGAAATAAACGTTTGTCTTGGTCACTCTGCTAACGTCTAATCTGTGCAATATTTTTATTCAGATATTTGATGTTATTCATAGACCAGCAAAACCATCACATCCAGGTTTCCAGAAGGTCCAGATGTATCCTCAAAGGTAGTTACAATTTAAGAGCTGTTGATACTCTTTGGCCTCTGGTGACTGGTAAGCTTCAGGTTCTTTTTCATTTTGTAAGAAATGACAACATCCTAAAATACAACACGGGACAGTGAGAAGTTCACCATGTCCTGATTAATTTGAGCTCATGTAATTAGCTGAAGCTAGAAATAAAGAATGACTTAATTAGAGCTGGAGAATGTATCTCTAACAGGGCTAAAACACATTCTAACTACATCACCACTGTCCTGTTAATTGATGCCATTTTATAACTGGAGGTTACAGTATTAATTAATTTCATTATTAATTAATGAGACAGTTTTATTATTAATTTATTTATTAATCAAACCATTTTTCCCTGCATGAACTAATGACTCCTGGGACCATTTGTCAGAGAATATTCTTGGGACTTCTAAATTAAACCTTTTGTACCTGTTTTGTGTCAAATAGATTTTATAAATAATTTTATTTCAATTCCAACAAGGTTAAATCTGGTCATCTGGAAAGTTTTATTTATTTATTTATTTTTTGTTGTTGTTGAAACATTTCGTCCTTCATCCAAAGGACTTCATCAGTCTGAGGAGCCACAACAAACTCAGTCCCACAAGCAGCACATTCACATAGTGGGCCAGCCAGTTTAATGGTGATAAGATGGCTTCTGGAGTCCGCCCTCTCCCCTGTCAACTAGTCTGAGGCAGCCATGGTCAAAGTGGTTCAAAACATCCAAGTTCATGCTCAATAATTGAGGTAAGGTTTCAGACGGACTCCAGAAACTATCTTATCACCATCAAACTGGTTTGACCCACTATGTGAATGTGCTGGTTGTGGGACGGAGTTTGTTGGGGCTCCTCGGACTGATGAAGTCCTTTGGATGAAGGACGAAACGTTTCAAACAGAAACCGCCCAGAGGACCTGACTTAACTTGGTTGGAATTAAATATACCATTTAAAATAAGCTCAGGAGAACAAACGTTAAAACTCTAAAGTGATATAAAATGACATCCATTAAATTACCAAGAGGACTCATGTCTGGGAGCTTAAAAAAAACAAAAAAAAAAACTGTTCCTCAGTTTGCTCTGATAGTTCTCAGCCTGCCAGAGAGGAGAGTAGAGAGCAGTGCCTGTCCTGGATGAGATGGGTCCAACATTGTTCTCTGAATGTTCCTGCAGTTTTGAGGGATGTGTTTCAAAGGTTGCAGCTCAGTGAAAAAGGATCTTCAGCGGGACTGTTTTGTGAATGAGCTTGTTCTGTGAATACTAGAGTCTAGTTGGTGAATTTGCAAATAAGTCTCCAAAATGTCTCCAACCTTTCATGGTGGTTCTTAAATTCCTAGCAAGAGTTGCAGAAACGTGCTCTCTTGTAGCTTGAATTTTGAGCATGTTCAAAAGACATGCAACAAATTTTCATTCAAAATAGACATAGACTAATTGCAAACCGTCACAGCCCAGACTTTGACTGTAAACATTTAATAGTAATAATAATAATAATGATAATATAAACTTTATTGACATTCAAAATTGTACAGTGCACCATGCAAAACTGAACCTTTTTTTAATTTCTTCACATCAGTGTAGGAGTTCATACTTGACATGAATTTTATAGACTTTGGTGTTTAGGAATGGAGGAATTTGAGGCTACAGCTCTGAGTTCCTTGGGCTAACTGTACCATTGATACATAATATTTCAATAAAAAGAGCCATCTGCCCATAGAACATGTGGACATAGCTAGGCCTGTCACGATAACAAATTTTGCTGGGTGATTAACTGTCTCAGAAATTATTGCGATTAACAATAATATTGTTTGAAATTTGATAATAATTAGTCATTATTGTCAAATTTAAGAAGAAATGTTGGTTAATTTTGTGAAGTACCTTTTATGACCACCAGATGGCAGTATAAGACGGTTTGACCCGAATGATGGATAGTGAGGGAGCAAGCAGCGTGTCTCTTTAAGAAAAATGGGAGGGAGGCCCCTTGACATGACATGGACTGTCTCTCTTTCCTTTTTTCTGGTTCTCAAAGTGGCAGACACTCGGTGTGGTTTGAGCTCTTTAGCATTTTCACACAAAGCTTTGAATAAAAATCAGTAAACAAGTTCTCAGCTTCATTTTGCAGAGAAAAAGAACTTTTTAGACAAAGGGTTTTAACTGTGAGGAGCTTTGACAAGACAGAGGTTTTTTCCTCGAGGTCGGCCTGTTAGCTTAGCTTGTAGCTTAGCTTCTTTTACTGATCCAAAAACACTATTTTGGACGGAAAAAATGGATTTTAAAAAGAAAAGAGAAAGGGAGGGGTCAGTGAAGAGAACAGGAGTTGAGTCTTTTATCATCCAGTGTCTTCAGTAGAGAGAGACACACAGAAACGATAAAGCCAATAAATGAAAATGAGGTCGATAATTTTCATTTATCATGCGATTAAATTATTTATTGTTTATCGCGACGGCCTAGACATGGCTACAATTTAGTCTGTTTTACAGATGTGCTCAAATTGAATGTGGTAGTAGCTGAGTAATTCACAACACAGACTCCATACGAGGTCCGTTTATCTTTATTTACAGATGCATACTCATAACTATAATCAATATTAAACAAATAAAATGATGTTTTGTGCTTTTTGTAGACCTGGAAGCTCAGTTAGAAGAACAGCGGAAGCAGCAGCAGGTTCGAGCTCTTCTCTCCAACCCACAGCCCAAAAGCAAACCCGCCACCAAACGTCCGACCAAGCGCTCCCGCCTGCAGAGGCCCGCCTCCACCACCACCCTCCTGACGTCCTCCGTCAGCCAGCCGGCCGCCCTGCAGCCCCAGCAGTTCACTGTTCTGTCTCCGATTTCGCTCTCCTCCGTGGGGCAGCCGTTCACCATGGCGGGGCTGCCCATCGCTTCTCTGGCTCGCTCGTCCAACACCGTCACGCTTCTCCCTGCTGGCTCGCAGCTCTTCACTCGCTACATGGTCGCAGGAGACGGAAAGGGCGACGCCATCACCTTACACCCCTCGTCGGGCCTCACGCTTGTCGGCGCTACTGCCGTGCAGGACCCCAGCCAGCTGGGGGCGGTGATGAGCCCCATGGAGCTGGTCCACCTAAGCCAGCAAGCCAGCGGCGCTGAAGTGGTGGATGGCACGGTGCTGGTGCAGCAGGGGGTGGAGGGCGGCCAGGAGCACACGGTCATCGAGATCAACCCAACGCCTGTGGAACAGGCGGTGGGGGTGATGGAGCTGCAGCTGGCCGGTGAGCCGGGCAGAGATGAGGCCACCATGGTGGTCCAGAGCGGGATGGAGGTGACGATGGCGGAAGAGGCGCAGGAGGTGCAGACTGAAGGGGTTCACGGACTGCAGCTGGACGCCAGCGGACCCTTGTCAGACGTCCAGATTTTAGTGATTGAAGAGAACGCACAGGACGAAAACAAAGGAAAGTAAAATGTTTTGTCCTCCGCAGCGGGTAGAGCCTCACAGTCAGCGTCACACGCTCACCACGCTGTAAATACACAGAACCAGCAGCTCTACAGCTCTACAAGAAGCTTCGCCTCAGACCGAGCTCGTCATGCTCCTTGACTCAGATGTTCTGCAGCAGAGAATCTGACACATGTCTAAGTTCTGGTTTATAACAACTTGGCTCTTATTCTGTAGTCTTGGCCACAGTACCGGTGACTCGAGGGTTAATGAAACAGATTAAAACCTAACTAAACCTAAACACAAAACTTAAAGCAGGACACTTCAGCCTCTAAAGTTCAAGCTAAAGGTCGTTAGGACCTTGAACGGCTTTGATAATACAAGTTTTTATTAGTGGAAGATTTGAGGACGGTTCCACTCGTTTTATTAAAGCTTCACGCTGCTGTGTGAGGTTGGCTGCACGCCCACACACACACACCCACCTCCTGTTCCAGTGAGCGCGAGCTATTTTACTTGCTGTAAAATCCAGGAGTGCAGCAAATGATCAGAAAGTGCCAGAAAATGTAAAAGATCATAAAGAGCAAGAGCTACCAGAACCATTGGTTAACCATGAACATAAAGGGACATTCTGAGCAGTTATTGTGATGTTCTGTGTAAAACTTATGAAATGTCTCCATCCCATTCAGAAATGGTTGGACTGCAACATGTAACATAAACAGAATGAAGTGACGTGCACATTCTATAAACACAACTTTTTATCTCCAATGGACAACCGAAAGGTTTAAACTAAGACGTTGTACCATTTCTAGAAGACACTGAGATCATTTTGGATGTGAAGGCACATGTTGAAAACGTTGGGACAGAGGCGTGCTCACCACTGTGAGCGTGAAGCTTCTCACTTTGAACAACTGTCTGTAGGTTGACAGGAACTGAGGAGATCATCTGCAGGTTTTGGAGGAGAACATTGTCTCATTCAGGTCTGATGTAGGATTCCAGCTGTTCGCCTGGGTCTTGGGTCAGATGTATAAACTGCCCACATCAGAGGCATTAATGCATCCCCATACCATCAGAGAGACTGGCTTTTGAACTTTGCACTAATACCAGTAGAGGACAAGGCATCCCTGGTGTCCAAAAGGTATTTCAGATTTGGACCACACAACAGTTCTCCACTTTGCCTCGGTCCATTTGAAACAAGCTTTGGTTCCAAGAAGACGGCAGCGTTCCTGCATGATGTTCACCTAGGGCTTCTTCTTTGCACGATGGAGCTTTAATGAGCATTTGAGGATGGCACGGTGAACTGTATGCAGACCATAATCAGATCGCTGCAGTGCCTTCCCAGTTTTCTGTTGAGGAACATTTTTCTGAAATTGTTCCACAATTAAAAGATGCAGTTTTTGTCAGACTGTTGCCCCTCCACCCTCTGTCCTCAGAGGGCGCAGGGGGTGAAGATGTAGAGGGGTGCTCACTGTGGCAACAGCCAAAAGCAGGAAAAAGGAGCTGCCATTCAATTCAAAACGACTACATTTTTCTAAAATGGTACAATTATGTTTCACCATTTGATCATTTTACATGTTCTGTTGTGAATAAAAAGTGATTTGATGAGATTTACAAATGATTGCACTTTAGTTAGTGTTTTCAATTAGCTCTTTGAATGAGTTCAGTTTGGAGAAATATTAGTTTACAAGTGGCTTGATGAGCTAAAAGCAACTTCAGTCTATAAAATCTATAAAATGAATAATACAAACGTTTACACTGCCACTAGTTTCCCATTACAGTTCAGCAGGAACAGAACATTCCTGCCAGACGTGCGCACGGCATCGCTTCAAGACCAACGAGCTGCTGCGTTTGTGCACATAACCATCAGGTTTGATGTAAATACCTATACAGTGATTAATCCAGTGGTTCAGTGGTTTGTGGCTGTTGGAGGCTCCATATTCTGAGCAAACTGGCAAATCTTCAGTCTCGCTGAGGTGTGGGTAGATGTGAGCGTGCAGCCGTGTTTGCGTGGCCAGTTTTTGAAAATCACAGCCTATTTTTTTTGTGTGCACGGCTTGAAAACTATTCTAGGCCACGCGTAATGTTTTGTTGCCAACCTCCGCCCACTTCGTATCCACTGGCTCACTTGGCAGCCGCCCCCGTGCTTATGACATAAGGAGAGCTGCTGTCCAGTTCACACACGTCAAACACAAGAGCTGCAGGCCAAATCTGTTAGACCAAGACGATCATTTAAATGTAAAGTGTTGTCTTTCTAAAGTTTTCTTTAAAAACTGATCATTTAGTGCAGACTTCTCTTGCAAGCTGACTAACTTTGAAGCTGGAAAGACGGCTGGATCATTCTATCATCATTGATTCTCCACTGGTTGTTGTGTGAGAGGAGGAGCGCACCCATGGACAGCTCCCAGTTCTACTGCGTCTGATAATGAAAACTGTTTTATGGTTTAAAATCTAGTTTTATTTAAAAATGATCCCATTGCTGGTCTGAACTGAGCTCACCCGTGGGCCTGGTTTGGGCCCCGGGGGCCACCAGTTGGAACTGCCCTAGACTAAACCATATACGTGCGAGCCACTACCAAAGTGGGTACAAAACAGGCCGAGGTCGTTCGTAATAACGTGAACAGCTTAGAATAGTTTTCAAGCATTGCTCCCAAAGATGTTGGTGTCAGCACGTGACCGCACGGCTTGCTGGTCACGTGCGCACGAAACCCCGACTGCAGTGGAAGCTGCGTGCATTTTCTCTCACTTTTGATTTGCCAACTAGTTTAAGAACAGTGGCAGCTTTACGAGATGCCACATTTGATTTGTTGACGTGGTTGGACCGTTTCCTAGTAATAATACAGATCTAACACAGGTTTGACCCAACGATGGCCGGAGCGTATAGATAAGAACTAAGTTGTAATAAACCGTTGTTCTTCAGGTCTTGCCCCATGAACAAAGAGGAGACGACTCTAAGTGGTCAGTCCTGGTGGTTTTTCAGGATGGATGACTCTCTGGAGGAGGTGTTACTCAGTGTTGCCAGTCCGAGGCTGTGAGGGGACTGCACTGTTGTACATTGTTTTTGCACAGCGGACAGGATGGTGTGGACATTTCTTCAGAGCTTGACCAGACTGCTTGGCATTGCAAATGTTTTGTTCTTTGGCACTTATTCTCAATGCGTTTATTTAAATTATTTTTTTTTTTTTTTTTTTTTTTTTTACTTGCACTGCCGAGTTAGGATTTAAAAGAACAGACATGCTTCCTGTCAGATCTGCCTGCGTTTCACCATCGTAGTGACATATTTATTGGTTTTCAGACTGAGGTGTGAGTGTGGATTTAATTTAACGCTCTTTATTACAGCTCACCAGACTTGTTCGATAATTTAATTTAACAAATGAGAGTTTGCATACATAATTTGTAACGTGTTTTAATATCTGAATAAAAGACGAAACCGATGTGTAGTTTTTGTGATTTGTCACCAGAGAGCTCTGTGTGTTCATTACTACTACCAGAGGACATGAGAGGACGTCCAAAAACCAGGACCACATCGAGACCAGAAGAGTGAAATGAACTGGCAGGACTTTTATCCCCCACCACCACAGGGTGTGTGCTCGTATAAGATGAGATAGAACTATGTTAGCAAAATATGCAATTAACTAAAAATAAATATATGTTAATGTTCAGGAAGTAAATTAAATATGTCCATGTATAACTGATTAACTTTTGGAGTGAGTCCAGTTGAAGATGGCTGTCAGAGTGAGACCTTATCAAACACAGTAATGATTATAGCTCAGTCAGCTGCACACACAGTGAGCTGTGTTTTAATGTGGTAGTAGCTGAGAGTCATTCACAACATTCTATAAGCACATATTACATAATACCATTTACAAAGATTGATCAAACATACAACTCTGTCATTTCTTGTCATTAAACTGGCTCGACTAACAGAATCACCTCTTGAAGGATGTTAATAGATTTTTTTTTTTACATTTTGTTTAAATGAGAAGGGTTGCACGGTGGTGCGGTTGTTAGAGCTGTTGCCCCCGTGAGAAGGTCTGCGGATCAAATCCTGGCTGGGACCCTTTCTGGTTTGCACGTTTTAGAGTCTCATTCAAATCTGCACACTGATTCTTTAGATATTTTGCTAACAGTACAGACAGATGAACACAATGGATGATAGTGATCCTGTTCTTGGATGGATCTTGATTGGACATCTGCTGATAATGACAACATCCACCTGCTCGAACTTTCATCAGCAGCCGAGGGTTTGAGACGTCGAACACTTCAGCTCACATTCATGCAGCGAGAGGTGCCCAGTACTAATCTGACAGTGTACTGGCTCCAGAGTGGACAGCAATGGAGCGCCTCCTGCCTCTTTAAGGTCTTTAGTGATGTTTAAGTTGGAGAATGGCGCCATGTAAATGCACCAGCTGACCACTTCAGACCAGCATGTCTCCTCTGAGGGCAGCGATCACAGAATGATCAGCTGCTTCTGTTCCACCGACACGACGTGCCACCAGCAGGTGCTATATTTTATTAGCTGGCAGGCCGTCGCTGGAGGACTATCAGACTGTGACCGATCCATAAACTGTGCCAATTTAGTCTTTGCAACATGACTTTAAACAGCTTTTAAACATTTTGCTGGCAATTTAGCCAAACACAGAAAACCATTTTTGTTAAATGACAAACTGTAAAAATCTGTTTTCTTTATTTGTTGAGCATCAAGTCACACTAAAAGTCATGAGGGCACTGAGCAGGCTCTGAAGGTCTGTGACCCGAAGGTCGCTGGTTCGAACACCGCCCCCATCAGACCAACAACTAAATGTGAAAGGTGAAGCACCCACACCTGCCTCCACCGTCATTTGCTGGGCCCTTGAGCAAGGCCCTAAACCCCCACCATCTGCGCCTTATCATCTTGTGCCTGCAGCGGCAGCACAACGTGATGACATCACGTGCGTCTACCTGATCTCATGGTGCAGCGGAAAATTCAAAATGTCGGCAGTGTGGAAGTTTTATTTTTCTTTGGTGAGGATGTTAAGATTCCAAAGATTTATGGACTACGTTGAGCCTCGCTACATCGTCCCCAGTCAAAGATATTTTTCCGCCGTAACGTTACCCGAGTTACAAGCTGTCATTTTCAACGTCATTGAGAAGCTAATAGCTGATAGCACGACTTGTTGGGTGAGTTTTACCACTGGACGTGTTAGCCCCATTAGCATGATTAGTCTTACAGCACAATGGATAGACAAAAACTTTGAACTTAAAAAGTCTGTCCTTCATGCACAGGAGTGCAGAGGATCCACACTGCAGCTATGAACCTGGAACAAGTTCCACAAGTGAGACAGCATCACAGGTGACTAATGCTAATAAATAACATTTAACACTTTTCATTCAATATAAGTTAAAGTGCTATACATATCATATGGCTGTTACTGAATACAGTATATGTCACCAGCTCTTACAGCTGTTACACAATGTTTGTAGCAAATAAGAAAAATAAGAGGCTATGATCTGACAAAGGAACGTATATAAAATGTTGGTATCGGTTATCGGCTAAATAAGTTTTAACATATTGGATATCGGCCAAAAAGATCCAATATCGTGCATCCCTAGTTTTAACATTTTCTTTTTTAAAACATTTAGACAAGTACAATATTTGAACAAAAAATAAATTAAGATAAAGAATATAATAAATGCAGCTTTAATTAAAATTACTTCAAATTAGACGTGAGGAATTAAAGTGCCTATGACATCATCTTTTGTCATGCATACAAAAGAGAGAACACTGATAGCATATTGCCAAAAAAAATCACATCACTGAGATGAACAGTAGTAGAGATATTCCTGTGCACAGTAACAGGAAGTGATGTCAAAGGGGAACATCTGCACATGACCAGAGTATTGTCAACAACACAGACCATAGCGACTGTTCTGATGTTTCTTTAGAATATTTAAAGTCACTATCATAGAGGAATGAAGAAGAGAGGGTTAAAGTAAAATTTCATTCAACAAATACCAGGGAGTTCCTCTTTGATGTTACTTCCTGGTTCACTTTGGCCACAACTAAAATAAAACATGCCAGTTATGTGAAAAAATTGGGTAAAATCATGTATTTTTTGCTAAATTTCTTAAATATTAAGATGCTTTTCTCTACTTTTTGTGTTTGTATGAAGTATATGTCATTTAAAGCTAAACAAAACAGGATTTGAATGTCCCTGATGTTTCCTGCTTCCCGTCACGTCTCTTAACTGATGGAATATTACAGCATTGTCGTGCAACACTTCATAAGAATGAAAAATGCTCAAAGGGAAGTGAGGCAGTACTTTTCAGGGTGCTGCCATCACAGGGTTACCGGCTGCAAACCTGCAGGCTTCAGATGTCACAGGAACCTCGGGAGGAAAACGTCTGAATCCTGAAGGCTTCAACGATTCAACTCCAACATGAGAGGACATCCAAAAACCAGGAAAAATTCACCTAAGACCTTCTCAGCTTTTCACCACTTGTGTTTTATAGAAAAGTTCCAGGAGAGTTCTCAGGTCTGAGCTTTATATTTTCTGCTTTCTTTTAGCTCCTGCCGAAGGCGTCAATGTTTTGTCTTGTCTGTGTGTCTGTCAGTGACTTGTGAACACATGGACAGGTTTTAATGAAACCTTCAGAGTAATTATTGATTAAACGTCTACATATGAACAGCTTTTGGAGTTCATCTAATTTCAGATGCCTTCACTGCAACATTAGCAAGCACAACAATGATCAGAAAAAGTAGCTACGACTCATCCACAACATATTCTGAGCACCAACTGTGTGTGCAAAACCCATTTTGTAAATGCTGACGATTAACTATTTTAATCAATGCTGCATGACTGTTAGCAAAATATATCATTGTCCACTGGGTGGATTTTTATTTATTTTTTAACTTTGAGGAACTAATCATTTTTCTAACCTTTGTCGTAGTGGAAGCAGAGTCATCCCCGACACACTGTGTCATGTTGGTCTGATCGACAACACTACACAGGTTCTCACTCAACTCCAGGTTTGTTTTACTCAGGAGTTACGAGTAAATCAGTTTGTTTCTAGATTTACTGTGCAGGATTTTATTGATTAAAAAAACAAACAAAAAAACACTATTTTCATCCTCTCTCTCTCTCTCTCTCTCTCTCTCTCTCTCTCTCTCTCTCTCTCTATATATATATATATATATATATATATATTTTTTTTTTTTTTTTTTTACTATTGTCAGGGTTCTGCTTTTATTTTGCTTTCCACTACCAGTTTACCTCTCGGGACAAGTCAGAGGGCATCCTTTCATCCTTTCTGTTGGGTGGGGCAGTCACCCCTGGCAGCACCTGGAACAGCTGCTTTCACTGTCACCTGATGGCTGTGTGGGTATTTAAGGCTGAGCTGAAACACAACTTGTTAGTTCCATCTTAGCACCAACAGAACTGGTTTGTTCCAGTTTGGAGTAAGCTGTTGGGGGAAGAATCAGTTTTGTGTTGTGAGATTCATTGACGGATGAAGACATCTGGATGGAAGGTGAAACATTTCAGCACACACACACACTCAAAATGAAACTGTCCAGATGACCTGACTTGAAAATTGTCGAACTTGTTAGTTTGTTAAACAAACCAACTAAACTTACCGGTAATTGTTAAGTTGTCTGTGAATGTGCTTCAGACCCTGCAAAGCCAGATGTGAACACCACTGCTTGTGACTGATCTACATCAGGTAAGGTGTAAACTGTTTGACAGCTGAAAGAAGTGACAGACTTTTATTTTACTGTGTGACAGCATGTAAAGGTTCCTTTTGAAAATTGGGTTGTCGCGGCAAAATCCAAGCTGGCAATTGCCACACACTCATACACACACATATATTTGTATAATATACATAAGTGTCCTTGGGTGTCCTGAAAGGTGCTTTTAAATAAAATGATTATATATACTGTATATATATATATATAT
>JARVGV010000630.1:5160331-5174383 GCA_031762435.1 Hypsolebias longignatus | reverse complement strand
CTGTTTTGCTGTATTTCCAAGCAGTTAGCTAACACAATACCCTAAAAAAAAAATCAAAAAACACATAAAATGCTGCATAAAAAAGTCAATGTGAGGTGTGATGACGTCACTGGGGAGGCGGCTGTAAATCCGAAATGCCGTAAGCCGGGGGTGACGTAACCCGAGGACTACCTGTATCCTTATCTTGTAAATATGCCACGACTTGCTCTTCTAGAGTCAGCCATTCTCGTAGTGATCCACCCTCAGTCGATTTTTCACCAGAAACCACTCTTGTGTATAGCCGAGGTTTAATCTTAAGTCCAGTTACGACAAGATTTTCTTGTCTCATATTTTGTCCCATATCATCAATTTTTTGCTCTAGATCCATTATTTTTTATCTTTATTTATTAATTGCAGTTTAAGTTGTTTAACCTCCTCGAATAAATCCATCATGAGTTTCTGCTGCAATGTTAATGTAACTAGTTCTGAGTTAATAAAGTTCAAAGATTTTCTGATTTCCTCCATGTCATTCAAGATCTGTTTGGGCTGCTCCTTTTTCTGTTTTGATGACATTTTATAACGACAGAAGTTTGTCCGATGCTAATGTCTTTACACTGTTTCCTGATTAACAAAGTTGGTTCGCACAGCCCAGGAAAACGCTGGTAAATCAGCTCCTATGATCCATATGGACAATGCCCTTCTCAGCAAAACATTGACTCACAAATCCAAAGATCAAGGCCAAACATCGACACCAAGCTGCCGGGACAAACAGCCTCTCCTTCACAGTTGCTCCCAATCCTCAACATGCCAAAAATGCCGGTCTCCCCACCTCACTCAGTTCGATGACAGTCGTCGCTAGCAAAGCCGCCCAGGCATCCGCCCAGGCATCCGCCCTCCCACACCTCCAACTCCACAACAGCGGCTGCTCCTCCGCTTGCCACTGCGGGTGCCCAATCCCGCAGCCAGCCAGGACAGCCTCCCCTCCCGCTCCAACACTAACCACGAACTCTTCCTGCTCTTTCGTCTTCTCGTTCCAAGATGCTGTGGTCCAGCTCCGAACCCCCGGGCTTTCTGTTTGGTGCTGTGGGTCACGAGTTAACCTCCGGAATCCGGTACCACCTCGTCAGTAAAGAGGTTCGAGCTCAGCAACATGCCGGACTCATAACAGTCGCTGGCAGTCCGAGTGAACTGACCGCTCGTCCGCGAGACAAACATGACTCACAGACTATCTGTATAAATAAAGGTTTTTAAACAAATCTGACCTGTGAAATTACCAAACAGGTCACAGTGGATCAATGAAATGAAGAGTAGAGGAGAGAAAAGGGAGGGGGAACTTTTGCCACTCCCTGGGGGCACAGCAAAGTATTTGCAGCCACTTGATATCAGTGTGAATCATGTCTTAAAGTGAAGCCCCCAGTATAGCTCTGCGTATGACCGTACGCAGAGGTCCGCCGTACGTACGCAGAGGTACAAGCGTACCCCCGCAGTGCATGTACGTGCAAAGCTCAATTTTTACGACCGCGTATGCAAATGCGGTGTTGCACAATAAACTGCCCGGCGCCAGACTGCGACACCAATGTATTAAATTCCCCCTTCTTCATCCATGATCTGTCCTTTTTTTTTTTTTTTTTTTTTTTTTTTAAATGAACTGTCAGAGAAACTTAAATGTGATGACAGGTTCAGTGATTATTGAAGAAAAGTGTATTTTTTGATTGTGAGAAACAAACTGAAAGCTGTCCAAAACGAGATCAGATGAGAGAGAGTGACCAAAGTGAGTGAAGAGGTACGCAGCGAGAGCATGTGTGTGTTTGAAGAGAAGCATTTTGCAATGTAATTTTGGTTGTTTAATTGCTTTGTCGCCGAGTGAGAAAATGAGTCATTTTGTGTAAAACATAACGTTAAACAGACAAACGTGACAAAATGAATGGTGACTTTGACGCAGACATTGTCGACTCGGGGTGGGAACAGGAACCCTGGGTTCCTCTTTAAACTCAGATTGACAAATTAGTATCGTACCTGACAGACCATGACGACTTGACAAAGAAAAAAATCAGGAAAAACATAAAAGAGAAGATAATTCAGGCAGAAATGAAACAGGAAGCCCCATTGAGTTCATGTAAACCTTTAGGAGGATTTTTACTAAAACAACTATGAACGCTGAGACAGGAAGTAACAAAAAATATGCCAAAAGAACAAGAAGCGAGCGGGCTAGGAAAAAGAAAACACAAAAAGGACAGAGAAAAAGCAGAGAAAATGTGAAAAATTAATTGTGTCATGGCAAAGGATTAAGCACACTCTGGAGCAGGCAATACCGGAAGTGAAGGGTAAAACATCCACACAGCAAGTGAAGTCGTCTCCGCCTCCATATCTGGGGACAGAACAGACCATCAGGATGGAGGAGTCCTCCCCTAGGGGGCTGTACCCATCAATTCATTAACACGAGGGACATTGGTCTTAGAAAATACCAGCACCAACCCTTTTAGCCAAGTAGCAGTGATATCTGGTGGACTCTTTGAGGAACAACCTGAGCAGCCTGACTTGTTTAACACTTCTACGACTCAAAGTAGAGGTCTCTGCACTAGGGCTTTAACAGACTACTCGAGTAATCTGCACATCGATTCCTAGGACATCTATCAAGTTTTTTAATTTCACGTCGAGTATTCGTAGTGACATCATCAAGTCGCAGTTACAGGACAGAAAATGAATCAACTTCCTGTTTGGAGCGCGGTGCGAACTGGTGTTACACCATATTCTGTGCCCACCGTATATTGTGACCATAGGGGGCGGTGTTGCATGCAATGTTGCTGGTCACAGAATATGGTGTAACACTGGGTCCAGTTGACCGAACCAGAACCAGCTTCCTTTGATCTTGTTTCATAAACAAAAAGCAAAAAATATTAATTTCTAAACCTATTAAAAAAAACTATAAACATAATAATCTCTAAAAGTAAACCTAATGTGCAGCACCGTGGGCAGTGGTGCAGGTTGGTCGACCACCCCACTGTTTTTGGTTTAATTTTGACATACCACATGTTTCTTTCACTTTTGCAGCTTAATAATAATAACAAATAGTTTTGGTTTTCCTGTGACTTATCTGCAATATGATAAATGGTAGGAACATAATATATGCTCCCAATGTTTTGTTCTTTTTTTTTTTTTTTGGGGTGGGGGGGGGTGGGGGGTATATATTAAAGTACCTTTTTGCATTTTTATTTATTTATTCATTTATTTTGCATCTTAAGATCCTATGACATCATCAACTACTTGAGTTCTACTCGAGCTTTATTATGTTAATGTCGAGGTTAAAAATTATGAACTCAGTCAACCCCTACTCTGCACCTCTACCACACATAAACAGAAAAAAAGCAGGGGGCTGCAGTCAAATAAGCCCCATTTACTGTATTGGTCTGGGAACAGACAAAGAGGCAAATAAAATAGAAGACCACAGGAAAGAAACTTTAGACAGAACATGGGCTCACAGTAAAGAAATTATTGAACAATATGAGCAAATAATGGAAAGACTAGAATATGAACTACAGGGCACATGAGGTAGACAAACTGTCAAGGTGTCAATGACTGCTAGAGGACACTTGATACCTGAACAAGACGAGCAAGAAAATTTCTAAATAATGACAGAAGAGGTATTGACAAAATGAGAAACATGTTAGGTCACCCGCGAGGGGAGGAGGCCTTACAACCAGCTCATGCCTCTGGAAGAACCAGCACAATGGTGACCCGAGGGCAAGGGAAAAAACTGGAAGATGCTGAGTATGTTTTCCCTTTACTACAATCCTCAGGGGGTTGCCAGAAATATGTGCCCTTATCAGTGGGAGATAGGGATGCTCTGGTGGATAAACTCCCAAGAATCTCTGCTGGGGGCAGACTATGGTTATCTGAACCGAGTGGCCGCACTAGTGGGATGTCACTAGCCCTTAGGGACTTTAGATCAATTTTGGGATGATGTGTGATGCCCCTGGTGGCCAGAGAATTAGAAGCAACAGCATGCACCAGTAAACAGGTTAATGAGGTTCCACTAAATCAAGTAATAACTGCTTTTAGTATTTTACATTGTTTTATAATGTAACTGTTTAGGTTTTGTTTTGTATTTTTAATAGTTTTCTTGTGATTTTTTAATTAATATGCTTTTTTAATGATTGTTTACTGTTGTCTGCAAGTATCAAGCTGTGAAATCCTTCATTTTCTACAGCTGATAGCTGTTGGTCATTAATTATGATGAAGTTTAGCAACTTCTCGGTGAACATTTGAGCTCTGTGGCTTCAGCGGTGTGTTTTTCTTGTTCAATCCGGGCGCTCTGATTTCGGTCAGCTGCTCTCAGCCTGTCCCTCCACCGAGACAAAGACGCGGCTGGCCGGGTCGGGATGCCTGTGTTTTGGTTCAGCGAGAGTGGTGTCCCGCTGAAGCTGTACTGATAAATATCTCCTGGAGGGTAAACTATATCTTGGACTGTCGTCATATTGATTGTACTTGTATAGCAACAAATTGACTGCACTTATATAGCAACAAATGGTCTGTACTTATTTAACAACAAATGGACTATACTTACATAGCAACAAATTGACTGTACTTATATGCCAACAAATGGACTGTACTTATATACCAACAAATGGACTGTACTTATATACCAACAAATGGACTGTACTTATGTACCAACAAATGGACTTTACTTATCAATAAATGGACTGCACTTATATAGAAACAAATACTTGTATATACCAACAAATGGACTGTACTTACATAGCAACAAATGGACTGTACTTATATAGAAACAAATTGACTGTACTTATATGCCAACAAATGGACTGTACTTAGATACCAACAAATGGACTGTACTTATATACCAACAAATGGACTGTACTTATATACCAACAAATGGACTGTACTTATCAACAAATGGACTGCACTTTATAGCAACAAATACTTGTATATACCAACAAATGGACTGTACTTACATAGCAACAAATGGACTGTACTTATATAGCAACAAATTGACTGTACTTATGTACCAACAAATGGACTGTACTTATATGCCAACAAATGGACTGCACTTATAAACCAACGAATGGACTGTACTTACATAGCAACAAAAGGACTGTACTTATATACCAACAAATTGACTGCACTTATATAACAACAAATGGACTGTACTTACATAGCAACAAATGGACTGTACTTAAATAGCAACAAATTGACTGTACTTATATACCAACAAATGGTCTGTACTTATATACCAACAAATGGACTGTACTTACATAGCAACAAATGGACTGTACCTACATAGCAATAAATGGACTGTACGTACATAGCAACAAATGGACTGTACTTACATAGCAACAAATGGACTGTACTTACATAGCAACAAATGGACTGTACTTATAGCAATAAATTGACGGCACTTATATAACAACAAATGGACTGTACTTACATAGCAACAAATGGACTGTACTTATATAGCAACAAATGGACTGTACTTATATGCCAGCAAATGGACTGCACTTATATACCAACAAATTGACTGTACTTATATAACAATAAATGGACTGTACTTACATAGCAACAAATGGACTGTACTTATAGCAACAAAGTGACTGCACTTATATAACAACAAATGAACTGTACTTATACAGCAACAAATAGACTGTACTTATACAGCAATAAATGGACTGTACTTATATAGCAACAAATTGACTGTACTTATATAGCAACAAATTGATTGCACTTATATAGCAACAAATTGACTGCACTTATATAACAACAAATGGACTGTACCTACATAGCAAGAAATGGACTGTACTTATATAGCAACAAATGGACTGTACTTATATAGGAACAAATTGACTGCACTTATATTCCAACAAATGGACTGTACTTATATAGCAACAAATGGACTGTACTTATATACCAACAAATTGACTGTGCTTATATAGCAACAAATTAATTGCACTTATATAGCAACAAATTGATTGCACTTGTATAGCAACAAATTGATTGCACTTATATAGCAACAAATTGATTGCACTTATACAGTATAGCAACAAATTGATTGCACTTATATAGCAACAAATTGATTGCACTTATATAGCAACAAATTGGTTGCACTTATATACCAATAAATGTACTGTACTTATATAGCAACAAATTGATTGCACTTATATAGCAACAAATTGATTGCACTTATATAGCAACAAATTGATTGCACTTATATACCAACAAATGGACTGTACTTATAGCAACAAATGGACTGTACTTATACAGCAACAGACTGTACTTATACAGCAACAAATGGACTGTACTTATATAGCAACAAATTGATTGCACTTATATAGCAACAAATTGACTGCACTTATACAGCAACAAATTGACTGCGCTTATATAGCAACAAATGGACTGTACTTACTGTATAGAGCACCTTTCCATCTTATCAAGGTACACAAAGATCTTTACACCACAATCTGTGCCCTCATTTACCCATTCATACAGCTTTATACTGTAACTCTACATTTACAAAGAATAATCAATGCTTTATCACATTCCAACAATGACTGGCAGCATGCCGGCTCAGTGGTTAGCGCTGTTGCCTCACAACAAGAGGGTCCTGGGTTCAATCCCCGTTTGGACCTGGGGTCTTTCTGTGTGGAGTTTGCATGTTATTCTCATTCATGAGGGGGTTTTCTCCAGGTACTCTGGTTTTCTTCTCACAGACCAAAACGTGTGTTAGGCTGTCTTAAGGTCCAGGCCTCCCTTGCAAGAGATCTGTGATTTCAATGGGATTTGCCTGGTTAAATAAAAGTTGATATGGGACACACATCAGAGGAAATGAGGGGTTCAGTGTCTTGTCCAAGGAAACTTTGGCATGTGACTGCTCATTTAATCGTACCCCCAACCCTTGCATTGGAGCATGACTGCTACAACCACTCAGCGAAAAGTGGAGAAAATTGAGTATTTGTTCCATCTAGCTTGAGAACAACTGATGCTTTTTAATAATTTTGATTTACTTTGGGTAAACCGAGGTTGGGCATTTTCACTGAATTTTCAGAATTTTAAATCCTAACATTAGGAAGCAGCTAATCCCCCCCCCCCACACACACACACACACAAATGCTGCATCCCCCACAAAGCTTTGTGCCACAATGGGCTATCCTCAAGGGTCTGCTGCTCATTATAAGTGTGCTGTTGCTAATTGTCTAGAGGCTCAAATGTGGAAGTGCAACCACCACCAAGTTGGATAGAAGTATAGTCTAGTCTAGGTTTTATTTTCTTCTTTTTTCTGACTTTCTGGGAAAAAGTCTGAAATCCCAGCATAATCCAAACAGCATGAAGCCTTTGAACTATGAGCTGCACAAGCAGACAAACAAGAATGGCTGAAGGCATCTTTTTCTTCCTTCCTACCATGCATGTACATTTACAGTAGTAACACCTCACCACAGATGTGCATTTTCCCTTCCTCGCTGTGCTTTCTAACACACACAAAGAGAGACACACTTGGTTTTGTGCTTTGTTGCTTCCATCGTGCCAGCCTACACCTTTTTGTGTCCGGGCCATCAGTCAGTCCTCCCGCTGTACCGCTGATGTGACAGAAGAGCCGTCTGAGCATCTCAGTTAGAGGCCCTGACGCTTAGCCGGAGTGACAGAGTGACAGGGGGAAATGTGCCAAACAAACAGCCAGTAATACTGCCCTGTCCTTTCACTTACGTCTCTCTGTCAACCAGAGTGCTGACAGAGGAGGAAAAGGGTGCAGGCACCCAAACATTCAGCCATCCAAACACTATAGATGTTCTCGACCAACCCACACTTGAGCTGGCTCCCCAAAACATTGAATTTATATAGATGTTTAGATCATAAACAGATGATTTCAAAATGTTTTATTGCTGTGGTGCTTTTTGAGTATTTTAAATAGTTTTCTGCTGAAAAGTAAGGGTTTATGAAAATTGCATCTCTTGTATGTGACTTTGCCATCATAACTCCTTTCCGAGCTGCGCTGAGCTATTTGCACAGCTTTGGGTGAGGATTACGTCCATGGGTACCGATTGTTTCCCATGCATGACTGGCATTAATGTGTCTGGGTAAGTAAATGAGATGGGGAATGCTCAGAGACTCGGCTAGCTCTTACCCAATCTGTGCCCGGATGATCTGGGATTACTGGAGATCGTATCCTTTCATTCCTCGTGGACTTTCTTCTTTATACGTCTCCAAGACAACTGCCTGGTGACACATGCTGGATGCAGTATTTGCAAAAGACTGTATTGAGAGACTAAGGGAATGCTTGCAAATTCAGATTATCTCCACATCCTTGGGATTTGTGTTTGTAACAGTGTGGAAAAGGCGTGCCTGATCAGATTCTGTGCAGCAGCAGTCATTCTCATTCTGCTGTAGGAAGGATCTGAAACGCTCTGCAATGTTTCATAAGGATGAGATTAAAGCATCAATGACACATCTGCTTATTTCAAATCTAAATTGCAGTTTCATGAACACACACTGCTGTGTTTAAGAGAACATTGTCTCCTGTTTGTGATCTTTGAAGTTTTGCCCGCTCTGGCGCTCACTCGTTTCTTTGCTGTATTCAGGGTTCAAAATAATTAAACCATGAAATAGCTTTATTGAATTTAATGTGGAAAATTTGTCCTTTATCTTCCTGAAATATTCATTGTCTCCTTAGAGGTTCTGCAGCGACAAAAGAGATTAGGAGGCTTTAGTTCTTTTGAAAAAATCCACCTCAGCTCCGTAAGCCAATCTAGCCTGCGGGTTGAAGTTTTACACCACCACCGCCAGACTCTGTTTTAGCTTTATGCCCTCTTATCTCTCTTGTTTGTCAATGAATGGTGCATCTGATAGTGTTCACTTGGGTTGGGTTTACTCTATGGGTTGAAGACCTTCCTATTTTCCAGATGGTTATCTTTATTACTTATGAACGTTACTATTTTCATACTGGATGTCACTGCATAATTCATAAGAGTCACCTGGTCTAGTCTTAGCTGACCTTTGACATGTGCACCCATGCAGACAGTGTCTAACGCGGCAGTATCATATTCAGTTTCTGAGCACTGTGCTAATCAGGCCTCATCTTTCAAGGTTTTTATATCTATTGTTGTAAGTGTTGTTAGTCCTGATTACATAAAGATGTGTCCAGCATTATGCCTGTAGGGGGAAAAGACTGCTGGGCAGTAAAATTGGGCAGCTCTTGAAGGTGACACCCATGCCGGTTGAGTTGGCCATGAAATAATCTGCCTTTAATCAGGACAGAAAAGATGCTGTTTGTCTTAGAAATGGGCTGCATGGCCTGTGTCACTGCCATCCTTGAGAGTCGTAAATCACCTCAAAGACTTAGTTGTAAGTATGAATAATGTGAGTGGACTTACACAGAGCACAGCTCCATAGACCCCTCTGCTCTTTGGAGACTTCTGCAATGACACAGGTGCTTTATTTATTCTGCAGCTGTAGAGCCTGTCTGAAGGTGAAGCTACTGTTGGGAAGCTTTCAGCCAAATTCCTTATCCTTCATTCCTGCCTTTCAGATGAAATTTATAGATTGTGACCAAAGAATGTGCTGCCATTTGATAATCCTTTATGGTTTATATTTATTTTTGTTGTCACCAATTTCGTTTTTAGTCCCTCCAAGGTGGGGCAAGCCATTGTCTTAATCATAAGGGTTCAAGTATCTGGGAATATCAGTTCATTACGGATGATGAGTGGGAGATGGATTAATGAATTATGGTCTAGTTTGCAAGGATGAGGATGTCTGATGTGGTGAAAAAGATAAACTGGAGGGCAAAGCTCTGTCCAACATTACGGGGCTCCTAGTGACTTTGGAAATCAGGAAAAACCTGGATAATGACTTTCACGTTTTCCAGACAGGGAAACATCAGGGATTTTGAACTATCTGATGAATAAAATATTATTGATGAGATTTTGACATGTACATTGTACATGTGTTAATGCTAGTAATCTAGTACCACTGAGCCGATGTTATGCTTCTACAGTGTACATCATGCATGGATCTTCACTGATTGGCTATGGTGGCTTTTTATTATCTACATTTTACATTATAAATAATCATTAAGAATAATTGCAGTATGCATGTACCATAGGTTACAGTATACTTAGGTGATGTCATATCTGAATATAACTTTGCTCTCTGCCTTAGATGCCAAATTCTGATTGTTTCATGTGAGTGAAATTTCTCCTGGAATTTTAGAACTTCCTTGGGAAATCTAAAGGGAAACTCAAGGAATTTTGTTTTCACAAAATACTGTGAATCCAGCGTTAGTTTTATAGCTGTTGTTGGATAGCAGCTTTTCACAGACACTAGTGCATCTTTGTTCCAACCCTTACAAATGAAGAGGTACGGATCATGAATGAAGAAAAAAAAAAAAGAGATCTTGGATACAAGCAGCTGAAACCCTCCTCCTCTGTAGGGTAGTCTGGGTCAGCTTTAGAGGTAGGGTGAGGGGCACCAGGAAAATTTTGAGTAAAAATGCTGATCCTCTGCATCGACAGGAATCAGTTGAGGTTTTTCCGATATCTGATTTGGATGCCGCCTGGAACCCTCCATTTGATTTTATCCGGGAGGAAGATGCTGAGGAAGACCCAGGGCTCAATTGAAACATTATATGTATCCACTCTGGTCTGGGAACACCTCAGGATCCTCTGCTATGAAATGTGGAGTTTTGCAAGGAAGCAGGGTATCAGAAATTGTTGCCTTCAAAATTGGCACTGATAAGAAAAATAAAATGGATGTCTGTTTGAATGGATGGATTTTTTTTTTTTTTTTAATCTCAGAGTGACTGACTCATTTTGTTGTGTTGGAGGGTGCTCTGTCTCAGTAAACCATTAGGAGGCTGGTTAGGCTAATGTGATGCTCCTCTCTGTCATAGCCCAAGGCTGCAAACATAAGTGAGTAAGATAACATATACACACATACACAAACTGACTTTCTAATTAAACACACATCTTGGCAATGCCAACTCATTCTCCCCCATCCTTCTCTGTTCTTTGCAGAGGCCAAAGCTTTTAGAAAGTAAGACATGCATAAGCATGAAAAGACCAACATGCTGGAAACTTATTATTATTATTCTGCAATGATGAATTGATAATGGCATCACCCTCTTGTTTGCAGCAAGCTGTGATGCTAACAGGAGGTGACGTGCTATTTGGCGTGTTCTGGTCATGAGCCTTGCCCTCTGCATTACCAACTGCACAACTGTGAACAGTGGGCACCACCTAGAGCAAGGCAGAGTGGGGAATTAGGTTGAGGGGGGTGAGTTGGACCCAGAGATAATGATGGTGTGCATGTTATGTTGTTATTTTTTTCTCAGCAGTTATGCTGTCTGCCTCATGGCCTTTTCCACAGGCTGCCCATTAGTGGGATGTGATGGTGCTTTCTTCAGCTGATTAATATGAATTATTTTGACTGCGCGTTGTATCTGCTTTTCACAAAAGGTCACGGTCTTTTGCTCAACACATGGGTGCACCATTACAAAGTAAAATATCCTGTAAGCTTTCACTGGTGTCCTATGGGTTCTGGGGTTGTTGTTTGCTTTAAATAATGGACACATTATTATTAAAGAAATTACACCGACTAGTGTTGGTGTGTACTGTAAATGTCTTGTTTGTCTTAACAGGAGCAGATATATGAGGGCGCTACATCTGGTTTGTCACCAGTCAAACACGACCTGAGCTAAATGTCTTTAGACAAAGGCATGACAGCAGCATTACTTAAATCATTGACCTCCTTCTTTGATCTTGTTTATTGGTGCTCTTCTGGCAGCTTATTGAGCCCATTATTGGCAGTGAGTGGCCGCTGTTGGATGTGGCTCAAGCTAATATCTCCTGGAGTGTGCTCACTTTTAGACACAGGGAGTAGAAATGAAGGGGTTTTTGAGGCCTTGTCCACATGGAACGAGTTTTTCTGAGCATGTAAATGATTTAAAAAGCCTTTCAGCCCTGTGTTCACACAGAAACATCATGTTAGGAGCTCTAAATAAAGTGTTTAAAACTGAGTTCCACAGTGAATTTTTTTTGGGAATATGTCACTAACAAGCTGTGTGTCAATGTTCCCCATCACTGGGGGATTTGAAGAGTGATTGTTTGTGGTTTTCAAGATGAGTTTTTTGGGGACTAGAATGGAACAAGGACTGCAAGTAAACCTTAATGTTTCTGGTGCCAGATATTCTTTGGCCACCCCACAACAACCCCAAACACTTAAAGAAGCTATACTTTAAAGCAGTGGTCCCCAACCCTGGTCCTTGAGGAACACCATCCTGCAGTTTTTAGTTGTTTCTCTGTTCCAACACACCTGATTCAGTGGTTTAATTACTTCCATAAGTTCAGCAGAGACCTGTTGATCACCCTTTCATTCAAATCAATTGTCTCGGAGCAGAGGAAAAACAAAAACATGCAGGTCAGGGACCGTTGTAGAGTTGGGAACCACTGCTTTAACTATAAAGCATAGTTTCCTGAAGCAATTGAGTTGTTTTACCCTCCATCGACCATCTTTACCTGATTTTTCCTTTTTGGGTCATGAGGGTCACTGGTGCCCATGTCCAGCTATCACTGTGCAAGAGGCAGGGGACACCTTGGACAGGCCTCCAGTTCATCACAGGGACACATAGAGACAAACGAGACAAACAACCATTTACTCTCTCTTTCACCTAGAGACAATTTAGTTACTAATCAGTCTAACATGCATGTTTGTGGTCTGTGGGAGGAAACTGGAGTACCCGGAGAAACCCCACACATGTACAGAGAGAACATGCAAACTACACCCAGAGGGGCACTCGGCTGGGATTTGAACCAGGGTGACCTGCTTGCTGAGAGGCGGCAGCTCTACCAACTGCACCACCGTGCTGCCTCATTGGATATACATTTGGAAAATATTACCTTTTAGCATTCACTCGATTCAAGATGACCTCCACCGTAAAGCTGTTCTATCAAACACCAAAATGTCCAGGTCAATTTAACAGATCATAAGCTAAAACTCAGCGCAGTAGCTGGGCATCAAATGAAAAACAGAGTATGACACATTTTGTAATGTTGCTTAAAACTTTGACATTGACTCTTGGAGTCAACCCTGTTGTTGGCAAAATATCTCAAACCATTAAACAGCTATAACTGAATCTCTCAGAAAGCAGTCATTAGTTGAACATCTACAACTGATTAACTTTTGGCGTCAATCCCTTTGATGGTGGCTGCCACATTGGGTGTGGTGGTAGCTGAGAGTGATTCACAACAAATGTTTCAAGCACTAACAGATGTGGATACGGGCAAAATGGAATTCACAAGGTTTGACCAAAATAGCTCTGTCATTTCTGAGCACAAGACTATTAGTCTAAATCTCTGAAAACTAATGTGGGTGATATGCATTCTCTCAAGTGACATCTAATTTATAGTAAATGAAAAGAATGAAAGTTCACTTCACAGATTTGACATTCTGAGGGTCAGAACTGGTTTGTCTGCTGGGACTTCAGCTGTTTTTAACAATGACAAATGACATCAAAAGTGCATCCAAACAGAGATTTTGGAGAACACCAGATGGCCTGGCTTGAAGGAGATGCTATGACAAACTGCAGTGAAGATTTTCTAAAATCCTCAGCTTTACTGGGAATCTGTCTCTGTCTGTGGTCAGATCGTCTCGCTGCACCAAGTGCTTGAGTTTAAAGCGCTCTCCATGCTCAACCCTGAGCCTAGAAGAAGCATTATCTAAGTGGACTGTTGGTTTTCAGTCATAGCTCAATCTGAAACATCTACATGCTTATACTGTACTTTTACACCCCTTACATTTGTCATGCTAACATGTTTTCCTCTTATTTGAAGAAACATTGTTGTTGTTTTTAACTTTAGTTATTTTGCATGATTGGTCAATCAATTTTCTACATCTTTTGACCTTTTCTTAAGAAAATGTTTAAAGTGGTGAAAACATCACAGATTTATTGTGACACTTTTATCTTTATTTTATTTTTCCTTTATGTGTTTCACAACCAAATTACAGGTAACCCCCGTTTTACGGCCGAGATCCGTTCCAACGGCCGAGCCGTAAACTGATACGGCCGTAAAGCGATAC
>JARVGV010000630.1:4995652-5010442 GCA_031762435.1 Hypsolebias longignatus | reverse complement strand
GACGGCCGTAAACGCGAAACGCCGTAAACCGGTGACGCCGTAAACCGGGGGTTACCTGTATATATATATATATATATGTATACACTTTTTTTTTTTAAATCACACAGTAGTTTTAAACAGGAATGTGTCAGCCTGCAAAGTTATTTTGTACTGTGCAAAGGACCACCAGAGTTATGATTTTTAAAACATCACTCTTTATAACACAATTGTATATTAAACAACACAGCACTTTAATTTCCAGCTTTAGGTGTTTTATCCCTATAATCACATTTTTGACTTTTAAACATTTGTATTAGGCGTTGGTATATATATATTTTTTTTCTTCAAATTATATTTTTGAAGATTTCTTTTGCTAGGTGCACTTGAATAATAAAACAATCTTGATTTTTTTTTTTTAGGCAAGCTAGACAAACTAAACTCACAGTATCAATGCAAAAAATATATTTTTCATATCTGATCATTCATGCATTTATCACATTTAAATTATGTCATAGTAATGTGTGACAGAATAAGCCTCCCCCACACTTTTGGTAATTTGTTCCAAATAATGTACTGTATAAGCAAGCTTCACAAATTCAAATTGTTTATATTCCTACAATCACATGCAAAGTTGCCAGCTGTGGATATTCATGATAAATGGCAAACACTTGAAAATAACATTTTTATAGAGGACATTTTGAAGATTTTAAAAAAGTTAAATGGAGGCATAGTTTTGTTAATATTGAGCAGGAATATGTCTTTCAGAGATACAAAGTATATAGTTTAACTCAAAGAACCAAGACAACAGAAACAGTGAAAGCCATTCATGTGTAACCCTTTAGTCCACTGTTTACTTTGAACTTAGAGCAGTTTAAGCAAAAACAAGTTTGATAAATCTTTATTTAAAGGGTAAACTGTCTTTAACTTTTTTATTTTTCCTTCATCTTGTAATCCCTTCATCCCAGAACCTTATCTAATCTATTATCATTAAACAATTTTACAAAGAAATAAACTGCAACTTGATGTTGCAGGAATATATTAATTTCCACAATCTTATCCTCCTTCCTACTGCTTTTCCCAGTGATCTGCCCCTTTTCCCATCCCAGAGCAGAACCAGCTTTAATGGATTTGGGAATCGTAATCCTGAGGATTTTCAATAAAACTTCTGGGATAATCCAGAGATTTCCTTTAGGAAAATTTCCAAGGATGTGCTCTTTTCCTCTTTTTTTTTCCTTTCTAGACCCACAGCCCTTCTACTTTGGGGTCTAATATTTTGCTTGAATCTGCAGGAGTATAGTCATTTGCATAGGTTTCCTTAATCTTTCCTAAACCCCCAGTTGGGGGAAAAAATGGGGCTGGACAGGATGCTTCCTTGGGAGTGAAAACTGCAGGCAGAAAGGTAGTGGCTGCAAAGAAAATATTTCAGTTAGGGTTTGATTACACCTGGGCACTTATGGGCAAAAACAAGCAAAACTCCCACCGTGAAGCTATCCAAATAAAGTGTGGCAAGAATTAATGTTTTGAGAGCACACATGTAGTTAAAACGCTTTCCTCAGTGCACTGTGCTTTTGTTTATTTTATTGTCTCTTCAGCAGCTTTAAGATGCTTAATGAAGAATATTGAGGTTGGCCAAGTCAGACTAGTTGCAGCAGAAAAGATGCTGAAATTCATTAGTTTTGTCAATATTATTGTGATCAAACTCAAAGTATGTGTGTTGGGTGTCACAAGTGTCTCACAAAAGGGTCATAGTTCATAACTTTGGCAAAAAAAATCCATATAAGTGTTTCTCACAGAAGCTCTAAGATAAATTGAAGTTGAAGCTTGGAATGACTTCCATCTGGACTGAGCAGTTTGAGAGCACAATTTGATCCAATATGGAGAACAGGGGAAAAAGTGGATCAAAATTTACTCACAACACGAAATCTATTATAGTGGAAGTTTATTAATGTTGGGGTTCATATATTTCTTCCAAGCTTTTAAATTTATTTTAATTAAACATTTTTGTGAGTTTGCATAAATTACATTACAATAGAGCAGGTAAATGCAGATCACTGATAGATCTAAGTTCATTTGAATCACTCACTGAAGTGATCTAGATCACTTCAGTTTGTCATTTTGCAACATACATACAATACATACATACGATGCATACATAGGATACAATCGTACGATGCATACATAGGATGCATACATACAATACATATTCAGTTCAACTCAGTTTATATTGCGTCAAGTCACAACAAAGTTGTTTCAGGACACTTTACAGAAACATACACATACATGGTAAATGGAGCTTACTTATATAGCGCTTTCCAGCCCCCTATGAGGGGCCCCAAAGCGCTTCACAGTACCAGCCATCCACCCATTCATACACACATTCATACACCGGTAGCAGTCTTTACGTGTCTCTGTGTTGGACTTGAGTCCTGTCCAGTTAGTACCTTGTTTGTCGCATAGTGACTGCTGATGAGTGGCACCAGCTACCCCATGACCTGGAAAGGAAAAACTGTTTGAAGAAAATGGCTTGATCAATCTCAGTGTGTTAGAGCTGAATCATACTGTATTATATTGGTGTTTGCTGCTGTTAATGAATGAATCAGATTGTTGGTTGTGTGTCAAGATACAAACTGTAACTGCCACAAACCAGAGATGCACAACCCCACAGTGTGTATCACAGTGATGATTGTGTATACAGTCTGTCCAGCAGTCTTCACACTTTTTCTGCAGTCTGCTGCCACATGGGCCCCTGTTCCAGTTTATTACCAGACAATTAAAGAGAAAAGCTGCTGTTAGATGTTTCATAATTCATTGTAATTTAATACCCAACACACGCTGACTAAAATACATATCGACACAGCACCCTGTAATGCAGACCTCAGCTCTTCCTATTTGTTTCTCAGGTAATAAGTTACACAAGCAGGCTTGTACTGGAAGCCGATCTGCTGCGTCAGAAAGTGAAACGTCCACCTCTCATATTCCATATCCTTTTTGTTTTTCCCTGAGTTCATGTGTTGTTCTTGGATCTCCACTTAATCCATGACACGCTCTAGTTAATTCACTTTATGTAGTAATCAGAGAGAGCAAGACTTAACCTCAGCATCCCTGGAGTTTTGCTCAAGTTGTGCAGTATTTAGATACAGTATGTCCTGTTTATAATATAAGAGTGTTTTCTTTGCAGTTTAGTTGCTATTTCTAGTTATCAGTCAGTGGTTCTGTGTGGGAGGCCTATAAGACCTGTACACAAAGGCCATATATGAGTAATGAGTAAAATAACTTACTTTATATTCTTATGTCAGGGTAAATAATCATACATTTAAAGCCAACTCTTCTTTAGATCATACATATATCTGCTGTTGTTCATGTCAAAGTTTCAGACAAAGATTTTCTTATGATGTATTTGTTTTGGTCAAACCTTGAAAATAAATTATGAGTAATGTCATGCAATAACATGAGATATCACACTCACTCACACAGCAGGTGTTTTGAAGGAGTCTTAGCTACAAGCATACTAAATGTTTGCTCATTAACTGTAAAATTGATTGAGTCGTAGCGATTTTTAGTTCTTCTAAAATTTGATTGACTCCAAAACTGGTAGTTGTACAGCCAATGATTACTTTCTGAATGTTTTGGAAGATCTCTCAGCTACTACCACATCAAAGCTGGTAAATAAAGATGGCAATAACTCAGTACATTTGCAATTATTTTTGTTAAAATGTGTTATTCCTCCTCCTCAACCTGAGGTCGAGCAGTTAAAATAGCAGCAATCCTGTGGTACAAGTTCAATAAAAGTGCTGGACTCATCAACACTCAGCAATGGCTCTGATGGTCCACAATACCTGGGATGAGAAAAATTCCCGAAGAGTAAAAGTACCGTAATCCGAACAATCATTGCAGAAGTTGGTGTATTAACAGCAATAGGTGTTTGAGGAACGCAGCGTAGAGGCCACAGTTTGTGCAGGTTCATCCTGCATCAACAGGGACAAGGAGAGCCAGGGGGCTTGCACTTATGCACTTCATGGGGCATATGACAGATGCCAGGTGCCAATCAGGTATCAACAGGGTAGCCTCAGAATAGTGCACTAAACGTGCCATAATCCTCACCAGCAGACAGCTGCATTCATCCCTGTGGCAGCAGTGAAGCTTTTTGACAGAGGTGGGGTTAAGGCATGTTACATGTAAGCTGGGTACCTTGCCAGAAAAGGGGACAACATTTTTTGTTGATCACGTTCAGAAATCACTCTATTCTTGGCACATGCAGGGCCACCTGTATCATGAAGGACCACACTCACCCAGCACACACTTTTTTCCCAGCTCCTCTCAGGAAGGATGTTGCAGAGAATTAAGCGTAGAGCCACTAGACTGAGGAACAGCTTCTACCCTGAAGCTGTTAGACTCATAAATCCCTAACAGGATAATCTCTGTAATGAAAAATAAAGAAAAAAAAATCACTGTAATGCCACGTTAGTTGAAGAAACATGTATGTGACATCTGTGCTGATTATCTATCATGTACCACATATGATGCAAATGACAATTGAATTTGACTTGACATCATTGCAAGCCCAGAAGTGTTTGGTGATTGTACACCAGTAAGGGCTTGACATGCTGATTAATAATACAGTGATCCCTCACTATATTGCAGTTGACATTTTGCAGCTTCACTGTATTGCAGCCATTTTTAAACCCAGTTTTTTCATATCGTGTGTACTGTACATGCTGTGCACTACTGTACATTAATCTAATCGTCATCATCTTCATCGCGATTGCCAAAGTGATCAAGAGCATACGAATAAGAGAGTGGGAAAGGTTAATGAGCATGGGAAGGGTTTATAAAGCCTTAAATATATATAAATAAAATAAATATAACGCTGCTACTTTGCGGGTTTTCACTGTTAGATAATTTAATTATCCCATCATCAGCTCATTAAAAATAAGCCACACAGAAAAGGAGAAGCTCTTTCTTAACCCCGGATTTTAATCTTGCAAGTTGGAGCAGCGTTGAAAAAAAACAAGCATCAAGATGTTAGATGGCTTTGTCTTCTAAGGACTGCTCACAGGCAGTATAAGGAAGTGTCTTTTGATGGTTATCAGACAAAGGCGAGGCCAGACAACTGCTTTCCAGCTTAGGGCCTTGAGTTTATCAGGTGAAAGGCTCCATGCTTCTGCAGGCGCCACTTTGCAAAGACAAAACAACTCTAACGCACAAACATGGTTATATACCGGTAAATATACAGGTAGTCCTCGACTTACCCCCCCGACTTACAGCATTTCGGACTTACGAACGGGTGTGCGGCACAGCGTTAGCATACATTTACATGTATTTCCTCGACTTACGGCAAAAAATCCGGACTTAGGAACGGGTGCGGCACCACGTGCAATGAGTTCCGACTTACGTTAAAATCGGGTTACGATTTGTTTGTAGGTACGGAGCTGGTTCGTAAGTCGAGGACTACCTGCACAATATTTGACATCAGTAAGTGAAAAATATCTATGACCTTTGTATCCCCAAACATTCACCTACCACGGGGGAGTCTGGAACGTAACCCCCATAATAAGTGAGGGATCACTGTAATACAAACAGCATAACAAAACAAATGACCAGTTACAGAAGGCGTGCCTCACATACCGGCGCCATCTTCACTCAAAAAGTTCACCAAACGTTAGCGCAGTATCTGTAAAACTGACTGCTTGCTGTGTTTTCAAAGGTCTTTTGACCATGTTAACCATTTTGATTTGAGCTGACTCTAATTGTAAATCAGGTACACACAATGAATATTTGCTGGAAGTTTTAATAAAACGTTCTATGTTGGTTTATACAATATTTTACTAACAGATAGCGTTCACGCCAAACAATTAAAGACACATTTTGAAGCAGAGATCTTGCACAATACGTTTCCGACCATAATATGTGTGAGTGCTCAGCCCCATTTGCTAACATGCTAAATTTGAGGTCAATATCTCTAAAACACAATGAAATATAGTCATTTTGGGGTTTTTAAAGATTAGCGGTCTGCGGCAGCCATCTTGAGTCATGCTGACTTGAAAACTTAATTACCTACAGATGTACTGTACATTCAATGATTATTATCTGCAAGTTTTATTAAAATGCTTCTATTGGGTTGTGAGACATTTTGTTAGGCTCACAAACATGAGGCAGATTATTGGCGCTTTCAACAAATCTTTATTTAATGCTTCTCAGGATTTTCTTTTTTTTTTTTTTGGCAGTATCTCTGCTTGTTTGTATCCCTGGCCAAACTCTTCTTTTCGCTTTTTCCTCCTACATCTCCTCTCTTAGCTCCTGTATTCGACTATGAAGACATTCCCTCTCCACTGAGCGAGTCAGAGACTACTATCACTGTTCTTCTTCGCCCTGCCCTGGGGAGAGGAGCTCCTGTCAGGTACAAAAAGAATATGCTCTGCACCTATGCCGGCGCTCATTCAGTGCTTCTCCATGCCTTGGTATTTATAGCTGCAGTCAAAAAGAGCTCTGTGAAGCAGCAGCAATCAGTTTGTTCAGCTTGTAGCACAGCAAAAGGTAAAAAAAAAAAATCTAAAGTATTATGTCATGCTAATCCAAGTGGCAAGTCTTTAAAGTTACAGGATTTATGCAGCAAATATAAACCACCATGGTGATAAGAAAATACACTCTTGTATATGTCTGGGTGATGTAAAAAACAACCGGGTCCCTATAGACCAGAATATATACTCAGATAAACAGGAACACACATGTTACACTGAGTCATTTAATAAAAACCAAGCCAATATTGTCTAAAAGCAATATGAATGTTGTTTACCGAATAATATTATTTAGTGTTAATAACTCTCAGTAGTTGCGTGTAGATTTTTATTAGTCATACAGTTGTGTGTGTTTAGAATTGGAGTACACACAAACGATCCCAGATCTGAAAACGTTGCGACATTAAATAAAAAGTAAAGAAATAAATAGGATGCCGTGATTTGTAATTTTCATAACCCCATGTTTTATTACAATTGAACCTAGTATACATACTGAGAAACAGTTACTTTTTTTTTTTTTTTAAGAAATGAAATACTTCTGAATATTATGGCAGCATCACATCTAAAAAGAATTAGGATAGACAGGACAGAAATTAGGTGGTAGAAATAAGAAAAACTGGAAGAACATTTATCATCTAATTAGGTTTATTGGCAACAGGTCAGTACGAAGACTGGGTTTATTGAAAAAGCTTTTAATACACCCAATATTGATGTTGTTTATATGATAAAATAGTGGTACGCTTTCAGAATGTTACTAAAAAAAATATTTTTGTTGATTTTTAATGTCCCATAATCTAAATTTAATAATGTAATTAAAAAAAAAAAAAAAAAAAAAAAAAACTGGAGAAATCTCTGAGTATAACAGAGAAAGCTGAAAGTCAATACTGGACACCTATCACTGTAATGTCCTCAGGATCCACTGTATTATAAAACAGGTTTGATTCTATTCAAGACATCTGCACATGGGCTGATGAACACTTCCACAAATTATTGTCTGTAAACACAGTTCACTGTGCTACCTTCAAACCTGGGTTTAAGTTAAGGTCCAGCATTCACTTCAGTTCAGTTAAGCTTATTTTTAAAGCTCCAAATCACAACAGACGTCAGCTCAGGGCACTGAACAGAAACAGTCACATACATTTAAAGATAGTTAATAACATAATTTATCTAAAGAGCCAAAAGTCTGTGCTGAGTTTTCACTTCATCAAAGTCTCCAATCCTAAGCAAGCACGGGGGCAACAGTGGAAAGGAAAAACTCGCTTATGGGGAAGAAACCTCCAGCAGAACCACGCTCAAGACAAGCAGCCATCTGCTTTGACCAGTTGGGTTTGAGAGGAACAGATACACAATGGCAGGTCCAAGATGGAGGCCATCAGGTTTTCTCCAGGAGGAAAGACAAAAAGATAGAAACCACATGTTAAGAAAGAATAATTACAAATACAAACTATTCATTTGTATGCATTTGTAATTGTTCATTTGATGAAATGAGGTCAATTTGTTCTACAGTAGTCTAAGGTTATAGCAGCACAGGATAAGGAATAGGTCAGGAAACCAAGCTGACTATCTATAGGATTTATCAAAAAGGAAAGTCTTGAAACTGGACAATGTGTCAGCCTCATGGACAGAAACTGGAAGTTGGTTCCACAAGAGAGGAGCCTGAGAACTGAAAGATCTTCCTCCCATTCTGCTCTGGGAAACTCTAAGAACTGCAAGTAAACCTGCAGTCTGAGAGTGAAGTGCTCTGTTAGGAAAATATGGAACAATAAGATCTGTAACATAATGTGGAGCTAGGATGTTGAGGGCTTTGTATGTTAGAAGTAAGATTTTGAAATGCAAAGAAGATTATATTTGTGAACACCATCCAGAAACACTGCCATCTTCTCTGAACCAAAGCTCATTTAAAATAAACTGAGGCAAAGTGCAAAACATTTCTATTTTGGTTAGACCAATCTAAATGTAAAAATCTTTTTGCAACCACAGACACTGTGTCCTCTATACAGAAAAAAAGACCATCCATCCTTTTAACAGCACACAAGTTTACCTATCTGATGGTACAGGAATGCATTAATATGTTAGAATTTATTGAATGGGCCACTTCTTCTTCTGGAATGATACAGTAAAATCTATAAAATATTTTAGAACCATCCTGCAGCCAGGCATGGAGGCACTGTGCTAAGAAAAATGACCCCATAGTTTCAAGTAAAAGCTGCTTCCACTGTAATCTCTTTGAGTTTTAGTCAATTCCCACAATGTATACATTATATTTTACATTAGAAAAAATGATGATGCTCAGGAATAAAGGCTTGAAACTTCTCACTTTAACTTTGGGGCTTCCTTCTGATCTGCTTTGTGCATCATGCGTCTCGCTCTTGGTGGCAATGATCATGCTTAGGAGAACACTAGCAGCTAGTCTTGTGTATGTAAACAAGATCACTTTGTAATTGCAACTATATCACAAAGAATGAAAATAAATTAGCAGGATCTTGAACAGTGTATAAAAATGTTATTTTCATTCTGACAAGAAATATGAAATGAAAAAAATTCAGAGGAAGGAGAGCATAAAAGCTACAACTACACTAGAAAGATTAAAAAGGCAACAAAGGTCTTGAGAGATGCTGTCAAAGGCTGCCAATCTAAAGGTGCCATCTTAGTGAAAAAGATCTTTATAACAACATATGCCCCCATCCACAAAAAAAAAACACATCAGCAGCTGGAATCCTACATTAGATAAGAAAGGGACAACATTTCTCTAAAAACTTCAGCAGCTGGTGTCCTCAGCTCCTACCCATTTACAAACCATTTTTAAATTGTATTTTACCTAGCGTCCCTAGCGTCCCAATGTTTTTGGCTTTGGGGTTGTATTTACCAAGAGGATGAAGCCCCAAATGAGCACCAGCGATGTTAAAAGATTGAAGCTATATTAAGGATTATTGTTGGATTCAACTAAGCAGTGATTTGTACTTTTATGGAGCATTAATTTCTGTTTTTTCTCCTTTTCCAGTGCTTATCAGGTGGTGGTGGTGGAGGAGGATAGGTCCCGTAAGGTAAGGAGAAGGGAACTGGGCTCCGTGGACTGTTTCCCTTCTCCAAACTCGCACAATGAGGCCCAGGTTAAAGGGTCCCCTCATTACTACACAGCTGAGCTAGCTCCTAGCAGTCTGCCGGAGGCCACGCCTTTCACCGTGGGTGACAATCACACCTACAACGGCTACTGGAACAGTCCTTTAGACCCTACTAAGAACTACCTCATCTACTTCCAAGCCACCAGCAACTTCAGAGGGGTAGGAACCATTAAACATCAATCCTGCATCACAACACAACTTTACAGTCATTTTTACAATCTAGACACTCGGTTAAGACCAAACAAACTGAAGTTGTGGTCTGAAACGGGAAGCAGGGGTCAAGCACGGGGAGGCAGAGATCCTAGAACAAATCCAGAGGGGAATACTTAATCCAAAATCTGTAGAGCAAAAAAGGGTTGTAGTTACCAGGGTCAGAAAGGCAAAATAAACCAGACGTGGACCAGGCAGGTTGGTGAATTCAAGAGACAAGAAAGTCAGGCGTGAACATGGAAGATGGCTGGATATCTACTGGCAAGAGTGTTCGATAATCTGGCAGAGAACTTCTTCTTCTTCTTGTTTTGTTTTATGGCGGTTGGCAGACCAGCGTAAGGTGCATTACCGCCACCTACTGAGCTGGAGTGTGGACAAGAGATTTAAAAAAAATGAATAAATAAAATTTAAAAAATAAATAAACTTAAAAAAAAAATTCATTAAAATAACCTAAGGCTTCTTAAGGAGAGTAAGAACACAACTAAACTTTCTCTATTAGGGTAGTATTTTTCAAGAAAATAATAATTTGATCATTAACTTTACTGATACCACTACGTAACATATCCCTCATAGTAAATTTAATATTCATTTTATGAATTTCAGTTTGGAGAAGCTTTCTTTCTGATTCATACCCAGGACATTCCATAAAGACACGATGAACTGTTTCAGGTAGATCATTAGTGCTGGCAGAGAACTTGTGTGGCTGGAGCTCTTATATAGAGTATGCAGCAGGTGCAGGGCATGAGCGCTGATTGCGGCAGAAAAGTAAGCGTGGCAGCGAGCAAAAATCATGACACTATATTATATGCCCATTGAAAGTGGGATGTGTTATGGTAAAGTCTCTGTCCATGCATCTATGAATTTTCTCTTGTCCCACCTATAAGGTCTGGTCCTCTCAAGGTAATTTATGAAACATTACAGTAGTCCCTCATTTATTGCGGGGGATCCATACCCTGAAGCCCCATGATAAATGCCCCCCCAGCACTCAGTTACAAATCAAGGTCAAAAGTCCTAAGAGGTCTTTGCTTGTCCAGGCCATAACTTCTGATCCGTTCATTTAAAGTTGTTTTTGATACATTTGTCTTGAACCCCTGAAACAACCGTCGAAGTATTTATTTCAAACGTAGGCTAATGTATAACATAATAAAAACAGCTAAGTAAAATCAGCATAATCATGCACTTCCAATTTATTGTGGAGTTCTACAAAATCTGTTTACTCCAAAATTTCATTTTTCACTTTTCTAAATTATATGTTCTATGATGAAACATCTCTTAACCGAACAGCATTTTATATCATCTGCTGGGTTTAGAAAAATAATTAAATAAGAAAATGTCAACAATTTTATGATTATAGATAATTTAGGTATTTGAGACGTTTTAGTCTAAAACAAAATTAAATAAATTAGATGTTGACTCTTAATGTATTGATCATTTTGTTAGAAACTGTTTAAGCTGCAGAGCTTATGTATGTACTGTATAGCACCCTGGAGCTGTGGCTGCTCTTGAAGACAAGATGAGAGCGCAATCATAAATTGGAATATGTCAAAATATAACCCATCTGCTTTCTATGCTTATCTGTGGAACGTCTTCTCCCAAGAGGGGGTGTTCCCAGGCCAGAGAGGATCTACAGTCCTTCCAGCAAGTTCTAGCTCTGCCCCAGGGTCTCCTCTCAGTCAAACATGCCTGGAAAATCTCCAGTGAAATGCTTCTAAAAAGTACAAATTTTAAATGTCTGAACCGTCTTAGCTTACTCATTTTGATGAAAAGAAGCACAACTCTAATTTAAGCTTCCACTGGATGATGGACCTCCTTACCTTGTTGGCTCATCCACCTATGGAGGAAGTTCATTTCAACTGCTTGCTTCTAGAGTCTCATTCTTTCTGTCATAGAACACACCTCTGTTTTAGGTGAGGGTCAAAATGGAGATGGACCAGTGAATGGAGAGGTCTTCCTTTTGACTCAGGTCTTTCTTAATCATGACAGAACAAAGCAATGTCTTCATCACTGAGGACAAGGTCCCCATCCATTGAATGATTTCCCACTCTATCCTATCATCACATATGAACAAGAATTTCAAATGTTTAAACTCCTCTGAGGCAGAGACACACCCCCAAAGCCAGAGGAGGCATCCCATCCTTTTTACACTTGAGAACCATGTATTCAGACTTAAGAGAGCTGATTCCCATTTCAGCAGCTTCACACTCAGCTGTGAACCACCACAGTGCATGCTGAAGGTCATGGTCTGAAGATGCCGACAGAATCACATTCTTTTCAAAAAGCAAACATGAGATCCAGAAGTTCTCAAACCAGAAATACTCGCATCTCAACATCTATGCTTTAGATCCTATCCATGAACACAACAAGTTAGGTGACAAGGGACAGTCCTGGTTAAGTCCAATCTGTTCCAGGACCAAGCTTGGCTTTGTGCCATAGATGCAGAAATAATTCTGCTTTCAGTTATAGAAGGACCAAATAGAAAGAAAAAAAAATAACATGGCAAACATATGTTCTAATATCCTGATGCATGCCCAATAATCCAGGTAGAAAATCTTGCAAAGTTAAGTCAAGTCCTCTGGATGGATTTTTATTTATTTATTTATTTATTTTAATTGTTGAAATGTTTCATCTTTTATCCAAAATACTTTGTCAGTCTGAGAAGCTGCAATAAACTCAGTCTTATAAGCAGCACCTTCTCATAGTGGATCAACCAGTTTGCTGGTGACAGCCAGAACTAGCTGGTCACATGATCAGCCTAATGACAAGATGGCCGCTTGCTATTCACAGGGGGCTGAGTGATACTAGCAGTAACAGCTTTGAGGGGCAGTTGAACACAGAGACTCTGGCCCTGTTTAGCTATGGACAGATTCTTTTCACAAAGATGGCCTCCTTTACTCCTCTCTCAGACCATCGTTCTTCTCTATCAAAGATGTGAACATCTTCATCCCTGAACGAGGCCTGGAAATGAATGTAGACCGCAGAGACCTGGCCTGATGATGTAGATCTTCTGTGCTGGTCCATCCTTTTGGCCAGTGGCTGTTTAGTTTCTCCCATGTAAGACTGATCACCCTCCTGACACTGAACAACATACACAATATTACTCTGTTTGTGCCAGTGGACTGGATCTTTGGGATGGACCAGTCTTTTTGCCCACTGCTTCACCTGGGTGTATCCCAGGTGCGATGGGTTAAATGCAAAGAACCAATTTTGTTGTTGTATGGGAACATACAATGATGACAACACATAACACTTAAATATCTCAGCTTCTCTGAAACTCGTGCAACATACAGAATGACCACTGGTCTGGGTTCCTAATATGATCTAATGATAGCTTTTAGTTCATCCATCCATTCATCTTTACCCATTCTTCCTTTTAGAGTTGCAGGGGTCACTGGTGCCCATGTCCAGCTATCACTATGTGAAAGGTGGGGGACACCCTGGACAAGGTCCATTACAGGGACACATTAGAGTTATCCATCAGACTAACATGCATGTTTTTGGTTTATGGGAATTACCGGAGTACCCGGAGAAAACCCACACAGCCCGGATAGAACATGCAAACTCCACCCAGAAAGGCCACCAGCCAGGATTTGAACCAAAGACCTTCTCGCTGAGAGGCTACAGCTCTACCAACTGATCCACTGTACCACCCTTGATTTTTATCTGTTTTACAATTTTATTATCTCTTTGGGCAAAGATTGAAATTGAAGCTACTAATTAAATAAATTCCACAAAAACTAGTTGTAGAACTAAGAACATATTCTATACATTTTTAGACATTTTAGGAATGCATTGAAAATATCACACGTTCTGTTCTGCTTTCAAAATCAGCACAAAACATACTTTTAAAGTATGTACAGTATTAGCAGAGTAAGAAGCTTATCTGTATCAAGCTGAGAGCAGTTTTTCATCAATGTTTTATCAACAGCATTAAGTTGTGTGATTCTTCAGGGGATGGGGCCAGGGTCCTCTGGGGGTTTGGCTGGGCTTCAGAAACAACAGTCTTTTTTATTTGATTCATGTGATTTTTTTTTTATACATTTTAGCTTTTTCCATAACAGTCAGTTATAGTTCTCCTAGAAGACAAAAGTTTTTTTTTTTATTTTAATTCCAAATATTTTCATCTATCTGTTTTGTGAGATATATTGGTGTTTCAGGGGAGATATGCTTTTGCAGGGGGAGTGTGAGGAGAGGAAACTAATTATTTTGACAATCACCCTGGATAAATTAAATGTATTAGGCTTACTGCGGACCTCTGGCTGCCATTGTGCCGAAACAGTAATTGCTTTGGCACATTTTTCAACGGGGCTTGAAAGATGCATGATTTGTGTAACCAGTTTCTCTTACACACACTTACACAAACAGGAAACAAACCCATTTTTCCTCCGTCATGTCTGATAAACCTTACCAGCTCCATCGATAAGCTGAAATTACTGACAGCATCCACTTAGCTAAACATCAAAAAAATAAAACCATGCCAGAACTCTGCTGCATGTAAAATAAGACATCATAAAATTTTTCACTGAACATTTTACTTTGTGCCATTTGGATTGAAAATGGGCAGAACTCTAGTACATACAGTATTTTTTGCAAGTTAGTTGTTGATTTCAATTTTCCGCATTAAGTACTAAGAATTCTTTGAAAAATACACGTCCACACAGCACTTCATGTCAGTTTTATTTCTGATCTAAAATGAGGACATTGTTGCTTCTTTGGTCAACCCATGAAAATAACGTTACGTGTGATCTTGTGCCATAATACAAGAGGTTAAAGAATGTGTTGTTAAAAACAACTCTCTTCTACAACCACATCAACATTTAGTTCATATAATGTAGATTAGCTGTGACATTCATCTTCTGTTGGATTGACACAAAAGTTAACTAGTCATAGATGTACACCCATTTTTAAAAATGCCATCAAAATCCATTTGTGGACAGCACAGTGGCACAGTTGGTGGAGCTGCTGCC
>JARVGV010000630.1:4958828-4968849 GCA_031762435.1 Hypsolebias longignatus | reverse complement strand
CTTGGTAAAATCCACCACCATCTGTCCTTCCTGGTTTCTTTCCTTGACACCAAACCTACCCATCACTTCCTCATCCCTGCTGTTTCCTTCACCAACATGTCCATTCAGGTCTGCTCCGATCACCACTCTCTCCTCCCTGAGAGTACTCTCTATCGCTTCAAAAAATATTAAGTACAAAATGCTAGTGAAGATTCTCAGTCATCTCTATCACTTCATCCCGTTCCTTCCAAAATGTGTCTTTCTTTTCTAGATCGCATCCAATCGGTGATAAATAACCACTGACAACATTTAGCATCAGACCTTCTAACAAAGTTAAGTCAGGTCCTCTGGGCAGATCCTTGTTGAAACGTTTTGTATTTTATCCAACAGACTGACAAAATATTTTTGATAAAAGACTGGACAGATTCTTCTTGTTGAAAAGTTTAGAGGACCTGACTTAACTTTGTTAGAATTTTCTACCTGGATATTAGACCTTCTACTTCTGCCTTCGAACACATCGCCCTATGTGACACTCTTTTAACCTCAACTACATTCTTTGATAACTCCTTCTTCAGGACCAATCCTATTCAATTTGTCTTTCTACCCACACCATGGTGTGAATTGAAGACACTTATTTGTTTATTTTTCTTAGAAAGACACTTATTTCTCATCTCATCTTCGAGGATGACATGCCTTCTGTCTGATTGCAAAAGTATGCCCTTCATTCCGTCATACTTACTACAAAATTTTCAGCTTTTTGGTGAAACATATGCAGGAGTTGAGATGAGTCATGGAGAGGGATATTTTATGGTTTTAGTCAGCTCATGTGGTTGTTTGTACAAACTCTGTGACCGTGAAAAGAGCAGATTGAATTAGAGTGGCCATCAACTAGATTAGATAACCAGAGTTATGTTCCTTCACTCTGTTGATATCAGCTTATAGATTTTGTCTACAAACTTTTTATTCCACTTAAGCTGCCAGATGTAAAGTGCATTTTAGAATCTGCATGATACTGCATCAGCCTGCTTTTAATTAGTTTCTTAAGCACATGGCTTTAGAATGATTGCTAGCAATACTTTGTTGAAGACAAAATAAATGCATATTTCTCGATTGTCTCAGTTTTGAAAACACAGTTTTCCAAGACTACCTTGCACGTGACGTGACATAACACCTTTTTGCTGCTTTAGTTTCTGATAATGACACTGACACAGCTGAAGCTGCACTCTGAGACTGATTTCCCTCTTCTGTGAAAAGCGCAGACGTTGTTCTAAAGCAGACACCTTGTGGCTTTAAGAGTTGTAAAAGTGCAATTACTGCATGCACACAGTGCATTTACTGCTAGATTTTCAACAGTTTCACAGCAAATTTCTTCAGCCTCGGTCATGTTTTCCAGTTCTTACATCAAGCCTATGTGCCACAAATAGTATTTTATTTCTGTAAAAAAGAAAAAAAAAATCTGAAACTGACAGAAAGTAGATAATTAAAGCAAAGTTTTATTTGCAGTGGCTTTCAAAGCACAATGATGTGAGTCACAGAGCCCTGTGTTACCAGAAACACATTTGAGAACTTGCACAGCATCAACACGCCATCGAAGGTAGTTCAGCTTTAATGTTGGCATGTCCTTCCAAAAGCTCTCTATGTGTCAAAAAAGTGCATTTTAAAAGACTAGTCTCTTTTTTAAATAGCAACAACAACAAAAATACAATTGTGATTTATTTCCGTTATTACTATGAAGGTCTGCAGGCCTTTTGGCACCAGAACATGAAATTATGTGGATTTTAAGCCCAAAGATGTGCTATGGATTGAGGACATGCATGTTATCCAACAGGGCTTCGGGTTAGTTCTCTGCATTGAAATTCAGCTAAAATACTGAGTCAGAAACATTGTTATAGAACAAGGTTACAGTCAATACAAAAATAACACAGTTTCAAATGTTTTGCAGCAAATGGAAGTCTGGCATTGGGCAACTTTTTCTTCTCAAGGGTCAAAAATAGAAGTGGAACTGTTGCAAAGGTCCAGACTAAACTTGTCTACTTATCGTGCATTCTATATGCTAATTATTTATAGTTATTTTCATCAGCTGTTTAGAGAAGACACATGACCTTAGCCAGCCAGTAGTCTGAATCAGTCACAATGATTTAAACTTTATATATTTAATGCATTAAATAATGAACATTCACAAAATGAAATATAATATGTATATATTTGCAGTATTTCAAAAAATTGATAAACATATATGATTTTATTATTTTTCACTTTGTACGCTGAATATTTTAGCATGGTTACAAGATAAACTCATTCAATCCATATTTTGTGGCGGATTTAAAAAAAAACAATGTTTTTGATGGTATTTGATATTTTGAGGGTGAGGTTCTGCCTCAAGTGGAGGAGTTCAAGTGTTTTGGAGTTTTGTTCATGTGTAAGGTAAGAATGGAGCACAAGATTGACAGATGGAATGGTGCAGCATCTGCAGTATTGTGGACACTGTGCTGTCTGTTGTGGTGAAGAGGGAGCTGAGCTGTTAGGAGAAGCTCTCTGTTTACCGATTGGTCTACGGTCCTACCCTCACCAATGGTCATGAATTCTGGGTAGTGATTGAAAGTATGAGATGGTGGATACAGGAGGTTGAAATGAGTTTCCTCTGCAGGGGAGCTGGACTCTCCCTTAGAGACAGGGTGAGAAGTTCAGTTATCCAGGAGAGACTTGGAGTAGAACCGCTGCTCCTCCACATCGAAAGTAGCCAGTTGAGGTGGTTCAGGCATCTGGTAAGGATGCTCCCTGGGTGCCTCCCTAGGGAGTTGCTTCGGACATGTTCGACTGGGAGGAGACCCCGGAGAAGACCAAGGACATGCTAGAGAGACCATTTCTCTCAGTTGACCTGGGAACAACTTGGGGTCCTCCAAGAAGAGCTGGAAGAGGTGGCTGTGGAAAGAGATGTCTTGACCTCCCTGCTCAAGCTGCTGCCCCAACACCCGACTTCAGAACAAGTGGAAGATGATGGATGGAGGGATTAATGACATTTTTCTAAATGAATATTTTTTTAAATAATTAAATCGAAACACAAACTGATTTCTATGTGCACACAATTTTAACATGGACTACATGACAGTTTATGTCTTAGAAGTCATGTCAAACTTCCATCATGAACCTCGACAATGATCCAAAGTGATGGCGATTCACTGTTTGAAGCCAAAACTTGGGTTATAAAAAAAGGGGGGGAAAACTCAAACATATATTGTATTCGTTCTTCACTGTATAATTTGCAGGACTTGCACATTTATGCAAAATGGTGTGATTTATATGATGAAAAATACTGTAATTTTAGATTTCTCAACTGACTTAAAACACAGGTTTATTCTGATTTATTTTCAGACAGTTAAAAAAATACATAGTGTATTGTATCTACATACATTAAACCAATGGGTTGCACTGTATTAATTTAATAACTGAACACATTTTAACAGAATAAGTTTTCAGAATGATTTTTGGTTTCAGTTTGATCTTTTTCTTGTTCACGCTTCTCTCATCTCTGTTGTGTTTAAGCTGCCTGTAAGGACTCAAAGACAGCTCTGGAGGTATCCCAGCACACTGAGGACATGGGTCTGATCCTGGGAGCCTGTGCCGGAGGTCTGGTTGTCCTCATCCTGCTGCTGGGGGCTATTGTCATCATTGTGAAGAAGGGGTGAGTGCACCTTTTTTCAGTTCATTGTTCCAGTGCAGCCCCTTAACAGAAGGTAAGCTTGGCACTTGGCAGTCAGGCTCCACTGAGAACAGCATCTGCCAATGAAAGTAAATTACAAGCGGAGTTTGTGAAACGTTGGACTATTAACTCCTAAACTCTTTCACTATTGTTTTTGTGTTCATTTCATCTTTTAATTTCAAGGTCTGCATGTCGGCTGAGCCCATTCACATGCAGGCACTCACTCGTGGAGTCTTTGGCTGCTTTCTACTTGCAAATTACCTCTGTAGTCGATCACACCTGCAGCATACTCTTCCTTTGCACACTGGGTGATGGTGGAACGCTCATCCAAGTGTGAAAAATTTCATCAAGGGGCATGTTATTCCATTGCCCACTCAATTACATGAGGCGAGGAGCTGTGAGGTGCTGGTGGATGGCCTTGTAATTGGTTAGGAAGGTTGTTTTGGCTTTTTTTAGGACTGGGTAGGGGGAATGTTTTGTTCCAAGGAGATTATCTCATTGAAAAGAGGAAGATTGAATGAGGGGTGGGGTGTTGGAAAGCAGGCAGTAACTGATAAGATTCACTAACAGGTGCAATAAATAAATAAATAAATAAAACCCTGAGTGGTGCAACAAGAGCACATCTTTGAATTCTGCCACAAGGCACAGTCACTGTATATGTGAATTTGTCCTGCAGGGGAAAATTCAGACCCCCACCACCACCACCACCCCAACCTCCAACTCGTGGTGTTACCATGTGTGAATTACAGGTGGTGCTTGCTGCACACTAAGGATCAGCACAATCTGAAACGTTTGCACATTTATTTAAAGTATTCTTGACGGACAATACTTGCAGTCTTTATTTTAATATGCTGAAATATTTTATGACAATTTGTCATAGTCAGTGTTATTACTTGTTTCCCCCATGTCAAATGTTCTTTGGATAACCACAATATCCTGGAGTGTTTCCAGCCTGGCTTCAAAAATCGGTACTGCACAGAATCAGTTTTAGTCAGAGTTTTTAATGGCATTCTTCTGGATAACAGTTCTGGTGAACATGTCACGCTTGTCCTGCTTCACCTGCGGCTTTTGATACAGTGGACCACAATATGCTAGTTTCACATTTACAGCATCAAGTGGGTGTCTGTGCTAAGCTGGTTTAAGTTCTATCTGGCAAACAGAACCATGTGTGTCAAGCTGGTTTTGAATCCTCCACTGCTCCACTGTCTTTTGGGGTTCCACAGGGCTCTATCTTAGGGCCCCTGTTTTTCTCTCTTTACCTGGTTCCTTTGAGCTCAGAAACCCTCAGAAAGTACAGGATCTTTTTTCACTGCAATGCTGACGATAGACAGACGTATATGCCACTAAAATGAAAGTTGCTCTCTCAGTAAGGTCACTTCTGTTGAGTCTTGAAGACATCAGTGCCTTGCTGTCCTTAAACTTTTTTAATTTTCAATGAAAATAAAACAGAGGTGATGGTGTTTGGTCCCAGTGGCTCCTATGAACCTTCCCCAGTTGATCTGAATCCCCTGGTACTGCATGTAAAGAAAACCGTTTCTAATTTAGGTTTAAAATGGACAGTGATTTTAAATTAGATACCCAGATTGGAGTGGTTATTGAGGCAAGTTTTATCAACTCAGGCAGCTGACTAAGGTAAACTTGATTCTTACGATAGCTGTTTGAAACAGCTCCATTCCTTCATCACCTCTTGGTTGGATTACTGTAACAGTCTTACTTTGGAGTCAGCCAGTCCTCCCTCAGACTACTCCAGTTTGTTCAGAATGCTGCTGCTCAACTTCTGACTGGAGTTCGAAAGAGGAAAATCATCACCCCTAATCTGGATTTGCCACTGGCTGCCTGATAAATTTAGAGCTTATTCGAAGATTATTTTATTATTTTATTTTTTTAAGTTTACATGGTCTTGCCCCATCTTAACTCTGAGCTGCTTCACATGTACTCTCTTGCTTGGTTCCTCGGATCAATTAATCAGTTTCTCCTGGAGGTGCCGAGGTCCAAACGGAGGCTCAAAGGGGACAGAGTTTTTTTTTCTGTTTGCTGCTCCAAATTTATGGAAGAATCTCCCTCTTCTCATTAGACGAGCTCATTCACTGTCCATTTTAAAAACATTTTTAAAAATCCATGTTTACTGGTTAAATTATTTTAATTGATCTTAATGTTTTAATGTTTTTCATTATTTTTTATGTTTTCTTCACTTTACGTATAGCACTTTGTTGCCGTTGTGGTTGTTTTAAAGTGCATTCTAAATAAAATAATAGTGGTTGTAGTAGCTTTAGATGCCAACAGAATCCCATCACCTGCAACAAGCAGGTATAATAAGACTCTGAGGCCCATACACCTGACACTATATCATTCAATTGTACACACTTTTTTAAAATTAAGATAACCTCTTAGGAGTTCTGCATTAATGTTTCTCATTGAGAAGAAAATATTAACGTAGAAAAGAACATCTCACATATGTGAACAACAGAAAATACTTACTTTAATTTCTCACAGAATGAGTCAAGCTTTAGTCTCATCAGACTGGTAAGATTGTCTAATCTCAGAGGAGCCAAGGTCAATGTTGATTTGTGCCATTTTTAACCAACTCAAATCTTAAAAACATTATAGTGGTTCTTGTGTATGTTGTTTGAACTGATGAATGATCACATTGCTCTCAATTTCTGACATTTTACAGACAATGATTTGAGTCTATTCCTGTAGGACTTTTACAATAAGTCTACTGAAATAACAATGCTGTATTTTATGGTGTTTAAGTCATAGTTTTTTGTATAGATTTGTCAGTCCTGTGACTTATACGCTGAAACTATTTATATACTTTTTTCCATATTCATAATGCAATTTTTGACTGATGCTTTAAATTTAGAAGAACTGCAACAGCAAGTCCTTCCATGCATGCTCGCGTCACTCAGCTGGTGCAGACGGAAGAACACTGGCAAGCTAGCAGCTCCATTTGCGATGGATGGGTGGCACCGCGCTGCCCAGGCAAAATTTTGTTCTGCTTTGACCATTAAATAAATGCATAATAAACACGATGGGTCAGCAGTGACGCATAATAAATATGACTTATACACCGAAGTGACTAATATGTTTTTTTCCTCTTCATTATGCTTTTTTTGGACTGATGTGGTCTATACTTCGGAGAAACTGTGTTTAGACTGAATGACTAAATGTTGGTAACATTTTACAATAAGGTACACAAAATTTGATTAACTACTCAGGGATGAATCAGGAACAAATCAGGAGCTAATGGGTAGTTAAGCAGTACTTAATAGGAAACACACAGCCAAGCCTTATTAGGGGACTACAGGTTTGTTACCACATGAACAAATCAATAGGTTGTGGTTAATGGTCAGGTAGTGATTAAGTAATGACTGATTCCTCAGTAAGTGCTTAGTATGATGCTTCACCCTGTGTACATAGTTTCATTCCACCTCCTGTGGTGTGTATGACAAATCTCTCTGATTCTGACTCTGACTTCACTACATCAGAACAAAATACTAGCCAGGCAATGATTTGGTACTCGGTAAGTGATAGACATAGTTAAGATGAGACCAGTACAAAATTATGAAATTGCTAATGTATTTCATCAATATGTTTACAAAAGAGAAAATCCAATAAAATAAGTAATCACAAGGAAATTGTTTTTTTTACAGTTACAGGCAGTGGCCTCACTGGTGCAGGGTTTATCCAGAACCTACATGGGAATTGTTTTCCTCTGTTTCTTAGTAACAAACCAATATTCCCATAATAAGGCTTGGCTGTGTGTTCCCCAGAAAGTACTGGTTAACTACGGTACTCATTAGCTCCTGATTCATTCTTGAGGCATTCCCTAGTAGTTAATCACATTTTGTGTATCTTATTGTAAAGTGTTACCTAAATGTTTTATGTGTTTATGAAGACAGGGGTCAAGTTCTTTTTTCCCTCTGGTTGAATGTACCGTTATACAGCTAAACATAAGTGAGTTAATGACCAGCCAACTGGTGGTGAATGAGTGACAATGGCATTTTAATTTATTTGTCAAATGTGAAATTAAGTAGTCATGAGCAGGCCTCATCACTGTTTCTTTGGTTTTGCATTGTAATAGCTCCTGTGTTGAAATAAGAGTTGAAATGGTACCATAAAATGGGTTTCACATTTCCAACCAACAGATAACAATAACTTTATATAATGTTAAGAAAAGCAAAAACAGATTAGTCAAGTCAAGTCAACTTTATTTGTAGAGCACATTTATGACTTAAACTGTTATCAAAGTGCTTAACAACAACAACGGGAGTAAAATTAATGGAAAAGTACAAAACACTAATGATAATACTGAAGAATTGAAAAGCATTTAAAACATAGGATCACAGAACAACAACAAAAAAAACAAACAAACACTAAATCAACTCACACTGTGAGAAATGCCTGTGAGAACAGATGATTTTTTTTTTAGCAGGGATTTGAACTGAGGAAGGGAGGTGGCCTGTCTGATGTTGGGGGGCAGATTGTTCCAGAGTTTGGGGCCCATGACTTAAATTGCCCGATCTCTGAGCTTCTGTCTTGTTTTAGGAACAGCCAAAAGCAGCTGATCGGGTGATCTCAGGGAGGGAATGTCTAGTTCCTGTAGCTCATAGAGATAAAGGGGTGCGAGGCCATTTAGGCATTTGAAGGTCAACAGAAGAATCTTAAAAACTATCCTAGACCGCACAGGGAGCCAGTGAAGGGAAGACAGAACTGGTGTGATGTGTTCTGACCTGCGAGTTCCAGTTGAGTCGAGCAGCGGCATTCTGGACGAGCTGGAGACGTGAGATGGAGGCCTGGCTGACCCCAGCATAGAGTGCATTACAATAGTCCAAACGGGTCGTGATAAAGGCATGGACCAGCTTCTCAAGGTCAGGTCTTGTCTACACTGGCTTGAGTTTAGCTACCTGTCTTAGTTGGAAGAAGCTTTTTTGCAGAACAGAATTGATTTGATTGTAAAACTTGAAATCAGAGTCTAAAACCATCCCAAGATTTATGTCTTGAACTCGAGGTTTGTGACAAAGAGTTTGTAAATGACCTTTAAAAAGTGGAGTGCACTCCAGCTCCATGCATAGAAAACAGAGTCAGACTAACTTGAAGGTTTTTGGACTGTGGGAGGAAACAGATGTACCTGGAGGAAACCCACACAACCAGAGGGGGACCATCCAGACTGGGGATTGAACCCAGAACCTTTCCGCTGTGAGGCAGCAGATTAACAATATTTATGTTTATAATATTTAGGTTATGAAAAATTGTTCCTTAACCCTGTTTGAAGCCCAGTCGTGGGCATGATTCACTCTTTTCTCATGTTAAAGCAGAATCCTCACAGGAAACATGAAATGGAGGATGTTGGGACGGATGGGTTTTGTTTTGGAAGCCTCGGCCAGGTTTGATCTTTCCTTCAGACAACCAGCCAGGTGCAAACATCTCTATTTCATCAAACTCGTCTTCTGAGTGGATTCATCAAACAGTGAAGAGTGAACGTGATGAATGAAAGAGAAACTTGATCTTTTCAATTCTTTAAAGAAATAAAAAGCCCCCAACATGGGATTCACCAAGACAATCCAAAGCTTGTCAAAGAGAAGTGAAGTAAATGAAAGAAGTCAGAGACACAAGTTCATCTAAACTCACTCCTGGTAGTTTCTGTTGAAAATAAAAAGTGCTTTGTGTCTCCTCAGGCTGAATGATGTCAGCCCGTCAGGCCTGAAGCAGAACTCACGACACAATAATCTAAAGTGGAGAATACAAACGGGCTGCATTTAAGGACTTGTAGGAATTATAGATGAAAAATTGATTTACTGGTTAAAAAAAAAAAACATTTATTATGAGTTGCTGGTTTCCCCTTTCAGTTTGAGGTAAATAGACCAAATTGTTTATTTATTTATTTATTTTTATTAACTTTGTCAAAATGTTTTTTTTGTTTTCTAACCATAATGGTAACAGAACGACCATCCCCCGCTGCGTACGGATTAAAAAAAAAAAAAAGGTAGATCGAGAGCGGCTCATGTTGTGATGCTCATGCACGAGACGTGTCCACAGAGCAGGTCAGAGTAAAAACTGGTTTAAGATTAAAATCTGCGCACGTTTCCCCACTGACGCCAGAGTTGAACAAAAATCAGATGTAGAGTGAAACTTTAAAAATCAGTTTGTACAGAAATGTACACAACACTGCAAGATGACTTGTAGTTTGACGTGTAGTTTGACGTGTAGTTTGACTTGCAGTTCGACTTGCAGTTCGACTTGTAGTTTGACGTGTAGTTTGACGTGTAGTTTGACGTGTAGTTTGACTTGTAGTTTGACGTGTAGTTTGACTTGTAGTTTGACTTGCAGTTCGACTTGTTT
>JARVGV010000630.1:4912637-4923395 GCA_031762435.1 Hypsolebias longignatus | reverse complement strand
TTTCTTTCTTTCTTTCTTTCTTTCTTTCTTTCTTTCTTTCTTTCTTTCTTTCTTTCTTTCTTTCTTTCTTTCTTTCTACAGGACATTTTGTAAAAGGCTGATATAAGATAAAGCTACATCCAGGCAATGACAACACTGAAGCTGTAAATCCATGCAAAAAAAAAAAAAAAAAACACTTGCAGAAGATGATGTTTGATTCAGAGCTACATGTGTTATTTTCAACACTAACGTGCATGTTGATGGCACACGGATTATATCATCAGCTTGTGCGTTTGAGAGACACTGTCACTCAAAGCTTTTTAACACCATCTATCATACACATAAACACAAACACAGTGGCTTTAAGTCCACTAAAATCACACAAACAGAGACAGGTGATGGTTTTGGGTGGTGTGAATCTAAACCCCAAAGAAATGTGTCCTGTCTGTTTAGATTAGAAGAGCTGCTTCTATTTTGGGAACAGGTTCAGGAAGGAGGGAAGACATTTTAACACAAACACACACAAAAAGCCACAAAATCCATTGGAGGATAGTGTTTTCCTGCTATTTCTTTGGACCATGTGAACTATTTGTTGGTTTTGATCTCAACAAGGACTGCATCCACCAGTCAGCGTCTACATTTCAACACAGAGCCTTCCAGAATCCATCCGACGCACCCACACTTCATTTAGTTAGCTTTCTGACAGTAATTCTGTGCCTTCTGGCTGATGATAAACCAAATAGCTGATGTGCCAAATCTGAGGAGCCTTCCAAAAATCAAAGAAGTGTGGCCTTTTAATCAGCAGTGACGTCCAACACAACCGCCAACTTCCCATCAGGCATTTAGACAAGCCACCGTTAGGACTCACCACTCATGCTGGGGCTCGTCAATAACCAACAGAATCTTGAACTTCTTGGAGAGGGAAGAAGACGGAGCCGACTGCTCCACAAAGCCGGCGGCAGACGCAGCCGTCTGCTTCACCGCGTTGGTGATGGAGCTGAAGGAACTGAAGAAGCCAGTGGAACCTCCAGAGGAGGAGGACTGGGCCTGCTGAGGCTGCTGGGCCGAATGTCGCTCCTGAGATGCCGGGGAGCTGGCGGGCGCCTGGACCAGCGCAGGACCCTTGGTTGGGGACTGGGCAGGAGCTGTGGAGGGGGCTGCGCCCTGCTGGGAAGGAGAGGTGGCAGTGGGGGGTGGAGGAGCAGGCGGGTCAGGCCTCTGAAGGTCTGTCATGTAGCCATTGGGCAGGTTGGACATGAAGCTGCTGTCAGAGAGGCGACGCCGGAGGAAGTTCATGATTTTGGTCGAACAGTTGGTCTCCCAATCGGCCGGTGGGTTTTACTCTTTATTGTGTCTTTGTTTGAGTTCCAGGCTGGAGGAAGTGAAAGCAGAGACAAGCCAGGATCAGAGGTTAGATGAATGACAGAGCAAGCAGTTCGCTCCAGATGATCGAGGGACGCGTGACTGAGAGCTGCTTCTCTGCTGGAGGGATGGAAAGCAGGAAGGGAGGAAAAGATGGATGAGGCGATGGTAAGCAACCCTGGTCCAGTCTTCAGGAGACAGCTCCCAAAAGTGCAGCGAAGCCAGCAGAACAGCAAGCTTGTTCCTCCTCCTGAGCCTCACGCCTCCTGAAAATTGTGTGTGTGTGTCTTGGATGTGGGTGAGTGTGTATCTGCAAAAAAGAAGAGGTGTTGTCGCCCCCTTCAGAGAGGTGCTGGAGCGCTTCTCCCCTCCACTCAGGCTTCCTTCCTCCTGAGCTGCTGCAAGCTGGATGCATTCAGGAGATGCTGCCCTCTCTGTTTATCTCACTCTTTCGTTCGCTCACGCTCCCTCTGCCCTTTTTTTTCTCCTCTCGCTCACTCTCACTCTGTGTGCTCACTGGCTGCTTTCTCCCCCACCTCCTCCTCCTCCTCCTCCTCTACTGTCATCATCCTCCTACATCACAGTCAGCGTTCATGTGTCGTGCTGCAACGCTGGAGCTGTGTGTGCCGTGTGCAGCCATTGGAGGGGTTTCCTGCACGTGTGCACAAGGTGAAGTTCACAGTTGGAAACACCATCCGTCGTGCTCTGCAGGCCACACCTACTCCTCTTGCCATCCATCCATGTTTTGACCTTCTCTTGTAGGTGTCACGGCTTAATCGCTCATCCTACCGTTGGGTAAACAAGGCAGAGGCATTTTCTGTTAGATTTGTTTCTGACTGAACCTTTCTGACTGTGCCATTTCTGTATGTGGCTGAATGTTACACAAAAATTATTTTAAATTTAAACCACCAGGGGGGGAAATCTGCCTAGCTCCTTTCAGCTTATGTATTTTCTGAAGGTGTAAAAATGGATGGTGCCATGTGCTGTCTAGACGTTGAAGCCCCTAAAGGCAAATTTCTGACCTGCGATAAAAAAAAGATTTGACTTGAATTGGGAAAACCAGAGAAGGACAGAGAGCCGTCCATCTTATATCTTGACTCTCCAAACAGGTTAAATAATTACCTCTATATTAAATGGTACTTTATAGTAATTTATCTTTTTAAAGGCTTACACACAGAGCTGCAAAAACAAATGAAAAGGGCTTGAACCAATACAATACAGTAATGCAAAACATGCAAATCCTGTAAATGTTGAAAGCATTTAATTTTGAACAAAGGTTAATTAATTGTTTAGAAAAGTTTCTCCTTTTAAATTTGATGATGAATGCGCGATTCAAAGAAATGGGTGCGAAAAATCATTTTAAAGGGAGGTAAATAAACGAGAAATACTAAAATGGTTTGGCATAAAATAACATTTTCAGCTGGATTTTTATTAGAAATTGTACATAATAATTTAGAAATTTACAAAGAAAACACAAATATAATTATCCTTCGAAAGGGGGTAAAATATAACAGATCTTGATGGTTCACCTTTTTTATTTTTAGAAACTGTGAATACTTGTTCTTTAGGGCTAAACATGAAAGGAATCAACCATCTTTTATCTGCACACAGATCTCAAGGAACATCTGTGAGAAGGGCACATTGGGACAAATTAAGGCATGTGTAAGTTGTACATCTGTCACATCTGTGAAGACGGGAACATGCTGAAATGTGTAAACAAGGTCTTCAGCATTATTTTCTACTTTATATAGATTTGTGCTAAAAATTGGGGGGGGGGGGGGGGGGGGTGTATGGCTGGACATGTGATCCTTGCCAGGTTTTAAAGCTGAGGAGAATGTAAAAACAGCACCCAGCATCCACTGCCTTTAATGACAGAAGTTTAATTGAATATGGCTACCACAGCCATCCACAGGCACATCTTGCGAGATGTGCTGATGCTTGGAGTAGGTGTTGACGATGACTCTCAGCTACTACCACATAAACTTTACCTTTTTATTCTTGAAGTTTGAGTAAGTTAGTGATATTTTCGTGTTGGCAAACAGGATTAGCCATCTTGAAGTTGACTGACTCCAAAATTTGATTACTGTCTGAAGTTCCCCAAATAATATTGAAGCTCTTTATCCAGATGTTTGCAGTTTAACAGGTGTGTAACCATCAGGCTCCTGTGGCCAATAGCTGGAAAGACGCAGACGCATTAGCATGTAATGCAGCAGCTATTAAGGGAGTATGAATGGAACGGCTCTTTAAATTACTGCATTTACAAATACTATAGCCAATCCTCATTTTTGCGTGTTTCAGGTTTCTTCCTGAACAAAGATGGAAGAAAATGCCATGTTATTTGCAAATTCACAAGCGCTAAGTTAGTCTAAGAATCAATACGGTTTAGTTCAGCCTCAGTGTGGGATTTATCAAATGTGCACAAACAAACATCTCCTGGCTGTGCTCGGCTTCATTATACATTCACTGTTTCAGGCCACGAGAGGAGCACGAGCTCCAAATGCCATCAGTGGAAGCAGTCTGCAGCTGCTCTGTTTGCAGCTTTAAGCTTTAACTTCACAAAACCGCCTAAAGATGATGGGACAAAGGGGGAAAGAAGATTATTCAGATGGAAAGAAAATCCCACAAACGTCTGGGCTACATTAAGGAGAGCAGTGTGGCATTAAAAGACTGCAGTAGATAAAAACATGGAGCCACAACAACCTCATATTTCCTTCAGTGAGCAAACATTTCCGAAAGAACATTGAGTTGTTTCACCAATTCAGCTATTCAGTGACAACCATTGAGTTTTCTGCAAATGTGCAGCTTTTACCACATATTTGCTGAGCGCTGATTGATGGAAATGTGTTTGCTGACCTTTGTGGTAATAAGAGAGTTTCCCAGATTCACTCACATGAAAAATATGACTCATGAGAAAGTGTAACAATTTGTAGGTGAGTGGTAAGTGCTGTTAAGATCACAGCCAATTACGGCACCCGAGTGTCATCAGCTCTCACCTTGTATTCACCGCTCAACTGGACACAAAACCCACCAAGCTGTGACTTTCAGATGTATTAAAGTACAGAGCCTCTGTGGGTGCTGCTACATTTATACAATGTGCATGCTGACTGGAAATCTGCTGATGATAGAAAAAAGGTGATTGAGTCATTAAAAAAATAATAAAATAAAAAATAAAAAACACAACCTAAAATGTTATCCAAAGATATGACATTTTTGCAACTCAAATGGCAAAGTCCAATTTGTTATTGGAAAATAATTCACTTTAAACCCCTTAGAGTTGATATTTACATAACATGCAAGACTAAAGTCACGATGAGCTGGGCCCAATGGCAAGTGGGGAGAGGGAGGGAGGGGGTTGATTTGTCAACCAGAAAAGCTCCAGAGTGAGTCACAAAGATGCAGCATGAACTCCTCTGACATCCAAAGTTAATCCTGGCCTACATGTTTCGTGACACAAATGCATGGCAAGTAATCCATCTCCAATAATATAGAGTCATGATGTAATACATGTGTACAAAATATGCACCAAGGCTGTAAGTTGTATTTATTTTTTTGTTCAACCTGTATTTAGACAGATAAGTCACATTGAGCCTTGAAGACTCATTTACAAGTGAGATCTGCGTAGACAGACAAAAAGTAATGAAACTGGACACACATTAGGAATTGGAGGCAAAAAAAATCCTATTAAAATCTTTCTTCTTGCCTGAGAAGAAATACTCTAATATTAAAAACACCTTGCACAAACAAGCACATAGCGACATAGCCATTCCACAGAGGGGGCGGGGGGAGACACAGAGATAGGTGAGCAATGTCTATGGACGCTCTCGAGGACACTGTAAGAGTTCTGATAAGGATGGAATAATCAGCCAGCTCCTTCCGATGAAATCCGTGAACATTCTCGAGGGATGTTGGGGAATGGCCAAGGTCAACGCTAATGAGAGTCCAAGAGTCCTGAAATGATGACAGAAAGTTTATTCAGCTGGTTCACTCTGGTTGACAGTGGAATTCCCCGATGGGCGGGGTTGAGAGTCAGATTACTTGTCCTCCAGGTGTTTTCAGATAAGGTGGCCTTAAAGGTCAGCCCGGGGAGCCTGATTCAGATAAACACACAGTTGTTTTGGAGACAGGCAGAACATAATGACATCTACCTTGAGTCTGTGTTGGTCCAAAAACAGTTCAGAAATGTCCAAATTACGTGGCCACACCGATGGAAACGTGCCTGAGTAAAAATCCCTGAGATCTGATCCATTCTGCCCAAGACAATTGAGTCTGGGTACACGGGCACGAACCAAGCCATCACAAAGGCAAGCAGCGTGATCGGATCCCAATTTACTGCCCATGACTTCCTTGATTGTAAATAAAACCATCAACCAGCCGAATCCAAAAAGCAGGAACCAGTTATCATAAATCCAAATAAATATGCGTCCTTAAAATCCACAGACAACACCAGAGAATAGACACATCATCAAGTCTTCAAGACGATGAGATATTCAGCTGCGTGCATGCCAACAGGGCAAATCAGCTCGCCTACAGCCTGTCTTCTCTTAGAAGAAATGTTATCAGATTGTGTTGAGGAACCAACTGGCCAAATAAGTCCATAATTATGGTTCGGAAGATATGAAAGAGAGGCTCAGAAGCAGTTTCACAGACAGCCAAAGCAGCAAAGCAAAGCGGAGTGGGAGGGGAAGCATCTGACCTCAGCAGAAGCAAAGGGTGAAGTGAAATGCAAACTGAATGCATCATTTCACATCTTCATCTAATTTAAGTGCTTGGTAAATTCATATTGCCAAAAATCACAACCCAAATCCGTTCAAGGCAAGAATTAGTATTGTGCTACTATATGGGTCTTCTTCTTATTGGTTTGGTCCTACTTACACATAATGTTTATGCTTTAGATGGGTACTAAGTGTAGACGTGTCCAAAGTGAGGATTTAATTTGGAGCTCACTTACACCAATGTAATAGGAGGACTCAGGTGGCCTGGCAAACATACTGGCTTGACCATCAGAACAATCTCAGTTCACTCATCTCAGACTCACCTCTGAGTGGGCACCATATTGTTATACATTTCTCTCTTTACACTCCAAATGTACGCTTATGTAATCAAATTACCAAAATAGCACATATCTTTCCTTCCTACTCTGGAGGAGCACAAGTCCTAAAAAAAAAAAAAAGGTGCTAAAAGTAAAGTCAGAAAAACAGTAGCTAAAAATACCAAACCTGTAGCAAAAATCTAAAAGGAGCAGAATAGTAGCTAAAAGCTTAATGAAGCAAATCAGGAGGTGAAACTAAAAGAAGAACAAAAGCAAAAGCGATGTTAAAATCTAATTTTACAAAACAACAGCTAAATTAGCAAACTAATAGCTAAACGTAAACAAAAAACAGATGCTAAAACTAAAATCAGCAAAATAATATCTAAAATTAGATATTACTGTAGCAAAAAAAGAACATGAGTTAAAAACTAAAAGAATCAAAACAGGTGCTACATTCTGACATAAATGATAACTAAAACAAAGTAGAAGAATGTAAGCTAAAAGCTTTAATATGTATAACTTTAGTATGTTTTGGTAAAATATACTCGGTCTGTGCTTCTGTTAGAGTAACACTGTGTCTGCGCCCAGTTAGTTCATATTTTAGTTGGCAGATTTTTCAGGGTGGGTTTAACTGGAACAAAGAGTTGCAAAGATGAATGCAGATTTGCCGGCATCATATCTTTTCAGAACCTGGAATTCCGCCTGAAATCCTTCAGTGCTCAGAATGAATATAATTCATGTGTGTGTCCTAAGCGTGATCCTGAGGTTCGTAATGAGTATTAGTCCATTTATCTGCATGCACTCAGCCTGCAGTAGCTCAGTGGTCAGTGCAGCAGTCTTTTTATCTCGAGGCTGTGAGTTCCAGTCCAGGTTTAATCAGGACGGGCGTTTGGCATAAAACAATGAACAAATCTTCCTTGGCAACTTTTGCAGACTGAAGTAGCTCAAATAAAAAGAAAAACTCAAGTCTGATATTTTTCACTACATTGCTGTAGTTGGAGAAAGACAAATTTGTCAAATCAAAAATAAATAGACTATTTATTTTCTTTCCTTTCTTACCTTCAAATTAAAAGCATTGCACATCTCTGAAGTGTACACTTCTTCTTTTTCTTTATTTTCAATCCATTGTGAGTTGACAAAGATTTTTATTTCTGCTGTCGCAAAATATATTTGCCAAGGTGAAAGACAGGAAACTGGACAGGCAGAGGCTCGTGAGAATAAAGATTCCTGCACTCTTCCATTGTGATGGCCATCCATCTCAGCTTTTTCCCCCAGTATGGCAGCTATGGAATGAAATTTGTGTTGCTGCCTGGCAGAGTTGTGCATGTGGGGGTGATTGGTGTGTGTGAGTGTGTGTGTATGTGGTGGTGGTTGGGGGAGGGGGTTGGTATTTATATATATGTTGACTGAACACAACAGTTGAAATCTCTTTAGCCATGACTGATGAGAAGGCGCTCCAGTCTGGATTGGAAAGATCTATCTTTGCGCTCAGCACCCAGCCTTTGCCTGGTGGAGAACCAGGGCACCACTAATAGCCCCCCAGGCCTTGCAGATGGATCATAACATGAGTAAAGCTGCAGCAGAGTAGAGAGGAGACAGTTTGATCAGTGAGTGTCACTCAGGTCGAATTAGTCCTCGGGTTCTGGATCCTTCACTTGTCGGCGGTGCTTTGATCAGCCACCCAGGCTGTATGCGCCATGTTTTAGCTCAATATCTGTAGAAATGACTGAATTGTTTATATTTTTGTCTTTGCTAACGTCTCTAAGCTGTACTGACCATACTTAAGTTGACTTCAAAAGATAAGTTGCAGATGTTCTTCAGGTATTTTACTAACAGAGACAACATTATCTGCAGTATGTCCTGATGCATGTTCAATAATCCATGTAGGAAAAACCTACAAGGTAAATTTAATCATCCTATCATCAACACATTAATCAATTAAGTCGCACAAGGAAGTGGGAAGATCTTTTCAAACCAGGTTTAATCCTTGCAAGGAGGTGCATCATTGAAAACAGGCATACAAGATGTTATATGAAGCCCTGTTCACAAGGTCTGCCTGTGGACAACGAGTTAAGAACAGCTTAAATACCCGTTATCAACAGAGGCAAGGTCAAGACGACCTCTGCTTCACAGCTCACAGTTGTTGAAGGCATCAGAAGTTATCAGTTATCAGGCTCCTTTCTGAGTAGACAGAGACTCTCTTGACTTCACATACATGGTTCTATATTAATTTAACATTAATAAGTGAAAACATCCATGACCTTTACATAACTTCCCCCATCAGTTAAGTCAGGTCCTCTGGACGGATTCTTCTTCTTGAAACATTTAATAATATTTTATCCAAAAGACTTCTTCAGCCTGAGACCCTTCAACAAACTCTGTCTCATAAATAGTACCTTATCATAGTGGGCCTACCTGTTTGTTGCTGAAAGTCAGAACTAGCTATTCACATGTAAAAAGAGGACCATCAGCCTAATGATGGATCGTTAGAGCCCTAAAAGTTGGTAACATCCAGTTGAGACTGAAGAAGTCTTTTGAATAAAAGACGAAACATTTGAACAAAGAAGAATCCAGCCAGAGGACCTGCCTCAAACTTGTTAGATATAGATACAATTACAGTACACCCCCCTCCCCCATAGATGCTAATAAATAGTTTATAAATATGTTATTAATTCCACTATAAACACTTTATAAATCTTAACTGCTTATTAAGGATTAATTAAGGGTGTCAGAGAAACAAAACTGACCAGTTTCTTGCCAAACTGTGAGCTGAATCTGTTCGCCTATTTATTGCATCTAGAGTTGTTGTACTAAACATTTCAGACTAAGATATTACCTTGTAAGCACAAGAATTTGTAAACCTATTTTTTAGGATATAATATAGTACGTTGTCATTGTATTAAAATTATCTACAACTCGTATTATGAACAAATTTGGCTCACTATTTGGCAAGAAACTGGTCAGTTTTGTCTCTTTATTGCCCTTAATTAATGCATAATAAAATGTATTAATGATTTATAAAGTGTTTATAGAGGAATTGACAATCTATAAACTATTTATTAGCCATCTATAAGGGGAGCGTTATTGTAAAGTGGTACTGAGTTATCTTAATTAGTAAATGGCAAAGTTTTAAAAGCAACATTTGTATGTTTAGCTCATAGAGTATGTGCTATGAATCATTCTCAACATCTGTAAGATTGAATCAGTTCTAAGTATCCATGTTTGATAATACTGCTAAGCTTTGTTAGCCATCTTGAATTAGATTGACTCAAACAGTTAATCATTTGCAATTTTACATTTATTGATTAGTTTCTGAGAGTTTCAAACTTAACCAGTAGTTTGTGAGATATTTTGCTAACACAACATCATATCTGTAAAGACGATGACGGTTCTTCAGAGTTGTCCTCAAAGCTGTTTAAAGAAATGAGAGTGAAATGGAAGAGATGAGAGTTGAAATGAGAGTTAGTCCTTCTCTTACATATTTTTCTTTCTGTTTTCCTGCTTTCTGTTCCACAGGGTTATCAGCGATCAAACCACTTCATTGCCACTCAAGGTGAGTGTACAGTTCAGTTTGTGTGTGGCTTACAGCTAACTTTGCTCAAATGAGTGTGATGAATTATTAACCCACATGCAGCTTGTGTTGCATCACGATCACTTCTGGATTTCCACAGTAAACAGTCACTTTCCCAAAACTGCTAGAAGCGCTCCCACAAGGATTGCCTGTAACTGTCAGAGACCGTACTGTTGCTGACTGTCGTCATCTGGAAAGTTCTGCTTTTGTGTTTCTCCTCCCTTCCATCTGTATGTGTGGCGTTGAGCTTCTCTGATGTCAGTTGATGCACTACATCTGCCGTGTTCCCTCGAGCAACACCCAAAGAGAAAGATACAAGAAGAAAGAGCAAGACGTGTGTCTTTATTCTCCACCGACTCTGATCGTGTTTACTCACTGAATGTGTTTTTCGCTTGCTAATCCCCCTCTGATTTCTTCCCATCTTCACTTTGGTCTCAGTTCTGTCACTCCTCAAAAGTAGCGACAGAAGAGGATGCTCTGTCTCGTTCACATTTTGCTCTTTTTTCACACTTGGGGTGCAGGGAGCTTGTTCAGGAAAACAAGTTCTCCAACAGGCCTTTTCAAGTCAGAGTGAAATTTTAATTTGACTTAAAGTAGCTGTCGGTTGTCAAAGTTTGTTCTACTGTTGATATGGTGCTTCACAACCAACAAATGTAGCCACACAAACAGCTGTTTGCATCCATTTCAGCACCATTTCACCAGTCATGATCCAAAAAGTACAACCACAAGTTATACAGTGTGCACTGTGGAAAATATAAACCAATCAGGGAAAAACAATTTGCTCATACACACACACACACACGCACACACACACACA